>JAOTRN010000016.1:6036408-6052933 GCA_028566695.1 Bagroides melapterus
CTATGCTACCTTTACACTATACACTATACTCTACATCATACAGCACATTATACTTACATTATACACTATACTCTACACCATAACATACATTATACTTACATTATACACTATAGGCTATACTCTTCTCTATACTCTAGACTATGCTGTATCTATTGCACTATGCTGTACTATACCATTGATATTAAGTGACTATTGTAATTTTAGTGAAGGAAATATTATTCAAATATTCTACCCATCTTGATGTTTCGAATGTGAATCCCTGATCTTTTTAAATGTGATTAACTGTGATTAGCTCCTTTTTCAAACCCATATTTTCTGAATGAAATCACGTGGAATTTCCGAAAAAAGCAAACAGATATTTCACAGAGTGATGATATTAAAAGAACTCTAGAGAAAACTGAGGCTTGATAAAATGCATATCAGTGTCCACATCCACCAGAGGGGCTGAAATAATACACACACTCATGTTTGTGTCATCGGACATCACTAGCTTATTATTAGTATTTCTTTTGACACCCTACACACTGTTGTTGTGTTTTGAAGGAGCTCCTGGCAACAGGAGTAAACTAAGTTTGTGGTGTGTGGTCAGGCCTTTGTGACCGACCTCGTCACTCTCCGTTTCACATCCATTCATTGCCTTTTTATGTTTGCATCGTATACACACACACACACACACACACACACACACAGTGTTCTGTCTGCCTCTGTGCGTAAGAACAATGAGTTCCTTTACTCACCTTCATTCAGAAGCCAGGTGAGCTGGCTGTGGAAATGCTGATGAAGTGATGTAAGGAACTGTATCCATGGCAAGAAGGAACATGAAGTCAGCACACACCGACTCGCAAAAACAGCAGGGAATAACAATGTAATAATCACTGTTTCCTGGCTTTAGAGACCACTTTCCATTTTCACCATTTGCTGGATTGATGGCTGTTAGTTACAGATTGTTTCTGATTGGTGCTGGAAAAATAAAATAGCAGTAGAAGTACTCCTTCAAATGTAGTTTGTAGAATGATTTATGTTGTTCATATCAAAAATCATACCCCTTTGGGCAATATTTGATACATTTCATTTTATAGACAGACTAGCATTATGTGAATTTTGGAAGACCAAGATGATTTCCCTGTAGTTTTAGGCTAAACGCTTAATGGCTGGCTTTGTGGTCTAATAATTACAACAGCCAACAATTAGTAAAATAGATTACTGTCTGTGTTGTTAGAGTGTTTTCAACATTTATTTGCTTACATGCAACTGCATATATGTGAGATATTTTACACCACAATGTGCTTTTATCTATAAAACTCTTCTATGTCTTTACTGAAGGACAGAACGCTCTGTCTCATGCTCAGTTTGCACAACACAAAAGCTATAATTGGTGGTCTGGAGTTCAAATCTCAACAATGTCACATTCATCCATGGCAAGGAGCCAAAGGAGCAAAATTAGACATGTAATAATGCGTGGGAGGAGGATTACTCTCTCTCTCAACTGTCAGAGTAGCCAATCATGGACATGTATGAGCTCATGTATGCGGAAGATGGCAGAAAGAACTTTTAAACTGTGTGACAACAGGCTAGCTCCATGCTTCACATGTTTAGCTTCATGCTAGTGTGACAAGTTAAAGCAAAATTTACATGGACTGTACAAGTTTCAAAGAAATATTTCATGGTATCATAAAGTTAAGAACATTTCATGAGACATTTCATGAGATAAGGATTAGATTCCTGTTTTTATGGTACCGATACGTTTAAAGAATCGTTAATTCATGGATTAATAATTATTCATTAGTATGTTAAAATTGTGTTAAAACAGTATTTAAGTTAATAGTTGTTTATTTCATACTATTTAACATATGTTTTGGTAACGATTGGTAAACCTCAAATTAAGTGAATCTGCCAATCTGAGTTTGATTGCTTTTGTCTCCGCCCACACACTGAGAGGGGAATAACGGTGATTTTCCGCATTCTAGTAATGAAAATGGCTGAGGAAACTTATACAACTGTTGTTGTGATAATTTCTCCCTGTTTCTCAGGGTTATAAAACTAGCTCCATTTGGTCACAGGGGAGAGCTGGCTGGTGGGTAGGAACTGGAAGGTAAGGAGAAAATAAAAAAAAAATAAAAAATTTTATGATATATTATCTCAATCAGTGTGTCTAGGCATTGCATCAGTACTAGTTCTGGGAAAATCTTAGCTCACTCTGTTAATCATGAAGCAATGACAAAGCTAAATATGATCTATATCTGGTAAGCATTAGCTACAGAGCAGAAATATAAGCTATTCATAAAGAAGCAATTCATTAAACAAAGTCCAATTGTTGGCTACAGATAGTCAATTCTCTATTCTCTTCTCTTGCATGCATTTTCTCTGTCCTTGTTTCACACTGATGGAGTTTCTGTCTGCTCGTGTGCCACCCACCTCTCAGTCTGTGAGCTCTGAAGGTCCACATGCTCATCTGGCACCCTCCTCCTTGTCTGTCAGGTTGTCAGTGTGATGTTAGCACCGAGTGGCACAGAGCACCAACTGTGCCAGCTCAGGCCTTGTTCTGCATTCAGTTATCACTCAGCACACGCCAGCACTCAAGCTGTCACTCATTTAACATTCACACTTGGAGGCAAGAAAGAAAATCACTGATGTCTCTTAATTGCCACGCTTTTCATGTTTATTGTTGAATCTATTTCTAATCATTTTATATGAGTAAGATATTAGTGATAAAGTGTATCTGGTGAAACCAGTGGTTTGTTTATAGCACAGAAAGCATTTTACAGATTTCATTCCATACTGTATTTCTTTGGTTTTCTTCCAAATAAGGAGGACTGATGTATGACATAAGACAACACTCTGATAAGATTGAAGCTCAGCAAGAGAAAAAGAGTGGCATATGCTCTCTGGGTTTAAAGGCGGGTTTATGGAGAGGCAGATGCAAAGATCATGCTCATCCTTAACAGAAGGCCTGATTAAGATAACATGTCCATTTACATGTGAAAGGCCTGAGGGGGCCTTTAAGGCCATACAGTTTACCCAAGATGCAATTTAGAAACAGATGTCATCACCATGCTAGGGCCCTGTGGTGATAAAATAATATGCATTAAAGAAGCCATTGCCACTGTTTATTTAGTGATGATACAGTATCATGGTGAAGACGTAAATGAAGATTCAGTCTTCTGCATGATAAAATCTGCTTTTATAAACACAGTTCTTTTTATTTTTAAATTAGTTTTGTTTTGCTTAAATCCTTGTGTGAGGGTGGTGTGCATTTAAACCTTAAGCTCTTAAGTTCTTAAGCTCATTAATTGTATTTGGGTATATAAGTGAAAGTTGTGTATTAAAGCATATAAACCACAGGCTTCCACACAGCACAATTTCATTAAGGGAATCCTAATTTCATAAACCTTTCAATATTTCACGATACCAAAAGTATCAATCCATATCATCATAGTAACCAACAATTCATTTAATCAGTGTTAATAGATTTGTGAGAAATGTCTCCAGGTTATTTAAATGTTTTTTTTATATTGGTTATGTACACTGTGTGAATGGTTATTAATTTTGTGCCTGTGGACAAAGCCAAGCTGGTGTGCCCCACTTCTATATTATTTAGACTAATCTATATTTTCCAGTAGGAATTTTGAACACCCTCTCAGTAGGGTTTCTTATTGCCTAAGAACTATCATTATAACATTTATTAGAACAATAGAGTTTTCACATGCTAAGCCTTTCAATTCAATTTAAATGACCATGTCTTGAATTAATTAATAAACAGACAAATAATTATAATTACTACTGTGATTTCCACCACTGTAGTAATTATAACAGATCATGCACCCCACTTAGAGAACCTTCTATCCAAAAATTATAAGTATTAATATAATTAGTTTAATTAGTGCAAAAAAAAATCCTGCCAGCTGTTGAAATGTAAAAATGTATATAGATTTTTGGTGGTGCTGATTTTTCCTTGTCCTTTATAAATGACAAAACCCCAAGAGGCTGATCACACAATACATGATTGATAGAGCTACGCTCATAGACCACTAAAAGTTCCACTACAGTTCATGTAGCTTGATCACCAGAGAGGGCAGTACACACTCATCAGAGCCGCTGTTTCTGGAAAACTGTGACTCATGTACGTTACCAGTCACACTAATAATTCAGCTGCTTGTGTTGTTGTAGCAAAAAGATGGAAAGCCATTCTGTCTGCTGGCAGAACTGAATGTTACTGAACGTTTTATTTGATCAGAAAAAGAAAGGGGAAAATGTGTATGTACAGTCAGGGACTGTTTAGTAAGAAGTAAGGCACAATGTTGTTATAGGAAAATAATCAATGACGGAGTGCTGTGTTGTGCTGAGTTACCGGGATCACCTCAAAGTGACTTATTTTTCAATAACACCATTTCTAGAGTGTTTTATTCCTCTTATACTGATGCAATTTGCCATCAATTACAATTTTCTATTTCTTAAGGAGGAAGAAATCATGCTTTTTATTCATTTAAATTTGTACCCAATATAATGGAACATGCCCAAGAAAAATTTGTTGCTCTCTTCACTTACAATATAACTGCAGCAAATAGCATTTTTTTTGTTGTTGTTTTGTTTTTCAAAATTAGAATCGCATCTTATCGTTTTAATGAGAAATTAGAAAGCTCTTTAAGACTCCTGTGGTTTAAAACGTACATGTTAGAAAGCACTGAAACTTGAGACCCTTCCGCAAAAGTAAAACATTGCCTTTACTAAAAGCTTCACCTGATCAATGATTCTACAGCTGTGTGGTATGTTTTTATAAAGGCTCACATAGACTAGAGCTAGAGCTCAGTAAACATATTTTGTAAACATAGTGATTTGTAAATATATGTAAATTATATAAGTTATTTCAAACCAAGGAAACACCACAAATGTTCTGTACAAATGAAAGTTTAATTGAAATGTTCTTGTATAAAAATAGGATTTTCATTGGGTTTCATACAACTTTTACTATAGGGAGCATATCTAACACATGACTGTACAGCCTGTGATAGATATATCCCCATCCCATCACAATTCAGCAAAACACTTCCATTTTATAGGGAGATTACACAAACCCAAAAACAACATTAATGAGTTCATTTGCTTTCAAATGATAACCGACTAGGAGAAGTTAAATAACATTCATCGCTCTTTCAATTTAAGTAAACCTTGTTTTTATTCCTTTTTACATTGACAACAGCTTCAGTGCATCCACCAATCTCTTGTCCAAATGTAAAAAAAAAAAAAAAAAAAGACAACAGGAATGCAAACAAAAGGCCATATGAAAATATGCAAATTTTGGGATTTAAGCATGACAATAAATAAAAAATAAATAGCCACAGAGTGTGGAATGTCTACATGTTACAAATAAATTAAATGCAAAGAAGAAAACTGTACAAAAAAAAAAAAAACACTGTACAAGTTAATCTTTAAAAAAGGAAGAGGGGAAAAAAGGGATTCATGAATATTGCATTGATTGTGCATTTTCACACCCAGGTCCCCGAAACCCAGAAGACAGACTAATGTAGTTTCAGCAGTGGGATGAGGAGCAGAAGAGTAAGTGAGGGGAGGGAGTGTTCCAGACCCTCAGAAGGTACAGCGGTTACATCAAATCTCTATACACATTCAGAGAAGGAGAAAAAGAACAGTTTTATTCTAGACAACCTATATAGGCTAAAATGTGACTGAGCAGCGTTAGAAAGAGACGCAGTGAGTGTGTGCGTTTCAAGTATTTCTATGGGTCAATCCCTCCCCACTGTAATACCTCTGAACTGGCTGGAGGTTTATGTGCAATGGTTAATCACCAAAAACCACGTAACCTCCGAACCAGCTCAAGAGAAACTTTCAAACAAAACAACAAAGCAACAATGAAAGCCCCAAAACAGCAGCTTTCAAAAAGGCACTCCAAATCAAAAATTAAGACATTTAAATAAAAAGTTGTCCAAGCTCTATGAGAGCAGCCACATCTGTGTAGGAGGCTTGCCAGATGCATAAACCAGCCTTGTAACAATAAACTAATAATAATAATAAAAATAATAATAATAATTTGTGCTGGTAAGTCCGCCCAAACAGCAAATGTTCCCCAATGGGAAACAAATTTTATGAGTTGTAAAAATAATAATAATAATAATAATAATAATAATAATAATAATAATAAAAAGACTGAAAGGAAGAGCAAACTGTAATAAATTATGATTCCCTACAACAGAAAAAAAAGGAATCTGCAAGCCTGACATGGCAGGGATGTAGATTAAGAGTCTGTTGAGTCCCAGCGCTTTTTTGAGTGAGATGATATTTCTTTCAGAGGCTCTCCTTGCTGGAGCTCATGCTGGAAGTGTCCGTACTGATGGTACATAGCCGGATGTCACCCTCCTCAGTCTTAGATGCTTCAGCATGACGCATCCATGGATGCTCAAAGATCTGCTCCAGAGTTGGTCTATCTGATGGCCTCAGTGACAAACACCACTTGATCAAGTGCTGGCACTCTGTTGGAACACAAAGCAAGTGATGGATTAGCATCTTGCTGTTAGCAGCTTGAAACTGGATGACCACAACCACACCCTATTCACTACATAGTGTACTATTTTGCCAAGTCATGAAAGCCACAATGTACTAGAGCTTAGGGGATGCAGAGTATGAATAATATACATTGCAGTTTGTAAGGAATTGGTAGGAGAGTGGATTTTAAGACACAGCCTTAATGTCAGGGGACTATTATGATTTCATCATGCAATGTTTATTAAAGGATCTGAGAATGTGCAGTATGACTATACCAAAGAAACATTGAACAGACCTGCTGAGATTCTCCGTCTGAAATAGAGTCTTCCTCTGAGGATTTCCTCGTCCTGCTCAAAGGGAATGTCTCCACACACCATGTCATACAGCAGCACCCCTAGTGACCAGACGGTGGCTGAGCGGCCATGGTATCTATGGAAACGTATCCACTCTGGCGGGCTGTACACCCTCGTACCTGTGACACACATGGAGAAAAACAATATGTTAATTTTAAGGGCAGAAAACAAAAACAGAGACAGATTAATGACTATGCGCATTCTTCCTTTCCTCAGCCCATGTCAGCTTTGGTGCTGTCGCAGAGCTCTATCAAGATTCTTAAGGGCCGTTGGGCAAAGAGGAAGAAAAAAAAAGAAAGAAAACGGTGCTTGAGGCTGGTTTTTGGAAGCCACATCACTCATACTCAGCTGTATGGTGCGCCAAAGAGCCAACAGTCCCACCCTCCCCCAAAGGGCAGGAGTGTCTTGGAGACAGAACGAAGACTGAAATAGCAACGTGAGCTGTCACGGGACCTGAGCTCTCAGGTTTCACAACACACATCTGTTACGTGGCAGCCGACCTGTTTACACCCAGACATGAAGCAAAAAGCTTCGTCTAAGGCTTTGAAATGTTGGCAATCGTAATTTAAGGATTTGATTTCATGTTTACTAGGAGAGAAGTGTCCATGCATGCCAAAAAATTTCAAAGCAACAGAAAACGTCATGAAATATAGCAAGCGTATCTGTATAACACAGCATGGGAAAACCCCACACCTCAAACAAAAACAACAACAAACCACTGCGTGAGAAATCCCCTTTGTAGATTAACAACACAGCCATTCTTAAAAAAAACAAAAAGCACAAAACACAACTGCACACATTTTTGCATACCGTCAAAATCGGTGTACACCGTGTCCTTGAGAATGGCCCCCGAGCCAAAGTCAATCAGTTTGAGTTCTCCGGTACGCAGATCCACCAGCAGGTTCTCATCTTTGATGTCTCTGTGCACGACGCCACAGCTGTAGCAGTGCCGAACAGCCTCCAATACCTGGCGGAAAAAGCCGCGTGCTGTGCTCTCGTCCAGGGCACCCTTCTCCGTGATGAAGTCAAACAAGTCTTTGACCAGCTCCGGTCTCTCCATGACGATCAGCCAGCCATCCGGCCTCTCGTACCAGTCCAGCAGCTTTATGACTCCTCGAAAGTTGGAGCCTACTTTTTTCAGCAGCACAATTTCCAGAGGCACCATCACACCATTCTGAAAGAGAAATAGATTTTTTTCAAATATTTATATTTATTCATTTTTTTCAGAGACAATGCTGGTACAATTACATTTTTTCTGGCATTTAAAAAAACATACTTACAATAGATCCCCATTCCGTAACTCTCTCCTTTGCCACATGTTTAACTGCGACCTGAAAAATGATAGGACAAATTCAAACATAAAGCTCACATGCATTGTATTTTTAAATGGGCGCAATGGTACAAGAGCACAGTGTACGCGAGCGCGCGCGCGTCTGTGTGCGTGTGCGTGCGTGTGTTTGTGTATGTGTGCTGCTCACCGGTAAACCGTCAGAAATCCGACTGCCAGCGTACACCGTCCCAAATCCCCCGCTTCCCAAAACGGAGCCCACCTGATAGACCTTCTCAAACGGCTCTGGCTCCAGTTTCACTGCAAAGTGAAAGATGAAACATTAATCCATATAATCAGTCATTTAACTGCAGAAACACTGCAACGTAGAAAGAGGGAATAGATGTCGTGACCGCTTAGTGAATGAAGCCAGTTACTATCCATTGAGGCACTCATGATGCCAGGAGACAGAAACCAAAACAAAGCACCCGGCTAGGATTTGCATACAAACACTAACATACTAACATTTCAGTGGCACATGCGGGTGAACTATAAGGGGATAAAGCAGGAAAATACGTTTGTCCATTTCGTTAGCAAGCTAGCTATCTCACCTGGCTGAAGCTGAATTTTCACCGGTAAATGGTCCACACTATTCGGGCTGCAGATATGAGAAAAAGAGCCAAACTTTGATAGCAGCATATTTTCAGCGCATGAGTTGAGCCTGGAAAGGAATCCTTTGTTATAATGTTTTTTTTCGCACCAGAAGTTCAGTTTAAGGAGAAAACTGTGCTGCAAACAGAAGGCACACAGAGATGAGGCGAAGGTTAACGATAGATCCGTTAGATCCTATGCAGCGCAGCGTCTCCGAGAAAACGCGGCCAAAAAGTCAATCCAACTCTCAAATAAATACAATCCTGAAATGGGTAAAATCCTGGGTGACGCCCGTCCCCTTGATGAACACCAAGAAGAGACGAGTTGGCGTTACATTAACGCGTATACCGCTCAATTCTGGACGTATCTGTTTGTGCCTGTACTCTCCACAATCTGTCTGCGATGCGTCTGAGCTGTGGCGCGGACTAATCCTACTCTATAACGGCAATATTTTGACGCGTGTACGGAGCAATATCCCTCCGCCTCCCAATCATTCTTTACCCTCACAATAGAAGCGACTATAACCTTCATTAATATGGACCACTCGCTAAGACAGATCTGACACACAGTGTATATTTTGAGCTAAACACATTATATTTGTATTTTTCGTGTAAACGTTGTATACGTCGGAACTACTTCGACGCTCAATGATAACACTGTCTGGATGGTGCGTGGTGTGTCTCATTTGCATACCAGAATGGCTCGACCAATGAAACTCCGTATATTAATACCGTTTTCTCGTTCAGCCAATTGAGAAATACACACGAATAGAAATTGGATTGCGCGCGGCGCCAATTCTCATGTACACACAAACTGTTATAGAACGAGCTACAGTATGTAGTTTATTTTAGTCAATTATCAATGAAAAATGAAGACACTAAAACGATGAATAAGTGAATTATTCAGTCCATTTTAATAAAAAAAGAGAACGATCCAAGAAGCCCACAGACTCAGAAGTAAATTTCAAATACAGAAGGGGAATGATTTAGTCACATACTTAGCAAGTCTTTAGAGGGGGCTGCTGTAGAGGGAAAATTAATTACATTTTACATTTGCCTAATTTAACTCACCTTACCGTATTAAACTCAGTAACAAATTGCCAAGTGCTCAGTGTTCTGAATTTGACGTGTATGAAAATGAAAAATACTCCAGGATGTGAGCCTGACACACCTTGGTTTGGTCAGTATGACACATAACACAGGATGAGGGCTTGTCTCTATCCACTTGCTTAAAGTTGCTCCTACTAAATACAGGCACAAGGTCCATCTTTATATTTCTATTCTTCCAGTTTGTGCTATGATGCATATTGTTGTTCCAAAGTAAAACCTTATGTGAACTTTATTATAATGCATTGAGTAGGCAGGCTGTGTTGACGGAGGTGCAATTTGCTACAAGGATAATCAGTTTACATCTTAAATTATGGATTGTAAATATTGCATGACACTCTACTCATGCAACTCATAAATTTAAATATGCTTGGTACATTACTAATGAGTTTGAAAACACCAAAGACCCAAATCATTCTAACTTGTCCAAAATGTTTGATGTACTTTTTTTTGGTTGTGGTGACCTTGCACTGTATTTGTAAAGTGTGCACATGGCCTCCTTTTTATCATAGCTTTTACGATAAGCAGTGTATACACTGAAGGGCAAAGGGACACACAGAGAACAAGATCAGAGGCTGTGTGTGAGCCTTATCTCCCCATTCAGTAGAATTATGTAAATGTTAAACATGCTCTTGAGTACACCTTAACTCCTAGTGTGTTGGCTTTACAGACTCAGCTAATACTAAAATACCTTCCCATGAGAGATGTGCCTTGAAAGAGCATTCTATTTTACTTTAACTAAAGCGGGAAAGTAAATGGGAATCTTCATTCTTAATTTTTTTAACAATCTGTAACTTGAACATAAAGGTGATTACTAGGTTCATTAAATACAACATATGTCATATTAGCAAGCTTTCACATATGCCACTGTTTGTAGGCCATTTTCATGGCCTACAATCACAGTGGTTGAACCAGAGTTTTATATGTGGGGTGGCCAGGGGGGGTGGCCAAAACTACTTTGGGGGTCCAAAGACAATGATCAGAACAGTATTTAACACTGTTCTGATATCAAAGGAGCATGTGTGAATCCCATAACTGATCAGAGGTGGAAATAACAGTTTACTTAAACCTGTGTTTTTTTTAACAGGATTGGTTTCTAAAAAGTTTATTTCACTAAAATTCTTTAACATACTATGAATGCGGTGTTTATATAAAAACTGCAGCTTGCTCTCTCTCTCTCTCTCTCTCTCTCTCACTCTCTCTAGCACACAAGCAAACACAACTCAGGTCACTGGGTTATATAATAAACTGGGTATGTAATCTGGGTATATAATAAGTGTTGAACATCACTGCTAGCCCTACTGTGCTGGATGTAAATGTGGATTTAAACACTAGAGACATTTAAACACAGCTGTAGCTTCCTAGTCACCTTACATTGCACTGCATATGGGTGTGTTTTCAGCACAAATGTTTATTTATTTATTTTTTTTTTTGGCATTTAAGCATCCTGATGCTTAATTGCTTAATCTAAAAAATGACCTAATATATGACGTTTAAATTTTATTTGTTTATTTATTTGTTTAATTTATTTATTATTAGACATTTGGACCAGTTACACTCATCTAGAAAGCATGCTTAACATCTGTAGCATGTACAGCTGGTCCAGCAACTCTCTATTTGGACATGAATGATGTGGGATGTTCAAGGCATTCATGGTAATGTAATGGTCATTTCTTTATTTATAAAGGCCCTTATAGTCAAGGCCCTTGATCTGGCTTGAGGAAGGTTTGCGGGAAGCTCCTAACTGTCCACCATCAATTCTCTGAGATTTTGCTTGATATTTTCTTTTCACTCTAATTACTGCTTTATGAAATGCCCCAATTGAGCTGAATTGGTTTGATAAGGGTCTAGCAGTGCTTTACCTCTGTAATTTCCTGTACCCTTTTTATGGGTAGGTACAAAAACCATGAAACCACACAAATCGAGGACTGTGGCCACATCAAAGTCAGAGCATGCAGCTCTCTTTTTAGCCTTCACAGCCACATTTGGTTGAGTGAGAGAACCTTTTCCAAGCTCGTCCTCCTGGAACCAATGAACCAGCGACTGCTTGTAACTGATCTCATGTAGCTTTAGGAGAGAAGACACACTGAGTCATCTTCCAAGATGGCACTGTAATATGATACTTCTTAGGCATATGATTAACATTAGCAATAGTGAGCAAGTCTGTATAGCATAACTGTAATATACAACGTAAAGTATTTTTAAAATCCACAATTCACCATGTCTTTGTCTCAGTTGTGAATATATACATTGCTATGTGTAAGTGTGCATAAAGAGGGTCAGGTTCAGGTCAATCTTAAATCCTTGGGATTATAGTCGGAACCTAATGTCACATGGCACTGTCAGGTCTGCTCACAGATAATCCTGCTATGTTTCGTAACTATTCATTAGGACATTTTCTCTCTATCTTTGGCTACATGCATTTGATTGCTGGAAAGGATACTGTAAATATCGACCATCCAATAAATGAAGAACAAATAATGCTTTTACTGAGATCACCACTATCATACTTGGATCTTGCCTTTAGTATATTCATTAATACTGAGTGCTGCTCTATTTAAAAATTTCCTATATTTACATGGTTCACCACCTAAAAATGAGTTCTGTTGCTCACTTTCCTGCATGATTAGGGTTGCTTAACACTTCGGGGGAACTAAGATAGATACTCATCCCTATTAGCATGGCTTAAGTTTATTGGAAAGCTGAGAAGTTGCTCTAAGACGCAGAATCTTACTAAAGCCCACCGGCCAACTCAGCACATCCCACTGCCACGTATGACCTGACAGAGCCCCTGTAGTGTTATAGGACACCCACAGATTCAGCTGGAGTGTAGCACATTTCACATGACACCCTCCCCTTGGATTCCTTTCATCTTCCTTGCTGAGACCCAAACTTTCCACTAACTCCATTTTACAGGGCTTCCACTTTTAAATGAAAACAGTTGTGTCAGGCCATACACGTTTGCTAGACTGTCCTCTGCTCCGTCTGCTTTACATCAGTGTTGTAGGAAGAGACAGAACATGCCAGGAAAGCTCTTGTTTCAAACTTAATAGAAACTGAAAAAAAAAACAAAGAAAATCCCAGTTCAACATTTTCAAATGTTTGGACCATTCTCTGACTCTGCTACCTCACCACAGTGCATGTACGGCTGCCTGAAGCAGGGATGGTGCTCTGTACTTGACCCAAACCTGGATCAGATGGCAGCTACTTATCATTAAACTGAGGAACTTTTTCTAATCAGATTATTAGCATGGAGCAAGATGTGTGTGTGTATATTATTTAGCTAAGCTTCCATGTATTACAGTTTCTTTTGTGTCTTTCGAAATAAGAATAACAGTGTTTCTTAATAGGATTGAACAAGACCTTTGACTTACTCAGCAAGACTTACTCAGACTTTTCCAAATGTAAACACAGAAACAGAATTTGGTCTGTTCAGATTTTCCTCTCTGTGTGTTGTAGGCAGAATTAGGGGATTCCTTACAGGTCCTGTTTCATTTGGAACAGGCAGCAGGTTTGTTGTAAAATATTCCTGCTCAGTACTATCATGACCTATCTCAGTCACACAGCCATGTCACAGGGTTCCTGGCTGACCTGTCACCTAACCTTCGATAAACACCCAGTGTAGACTCAATGATTTTTATTGACTATGCATTTTTCGAGGCTGACATCAACCCCAGATGTTTTTAACTGAACTCTTGCTCCCTGATGATGTGGCCAGCATTGCAGATGTTTTGCATATGTCTACACATCTTCATGTTTCTTTTGTTCTCTCACATCATTGTTTGTTATGGAAGCCATTTATAACCTCTCACCAATCCTGCAAGTTGACAACATTGTGCTGGTCTGATCCTTGTAGCACTGACATAATGAAGAAAAACAATGTAACGCCATATAAGATTCCTCTGGAATTCTTATGGAAGTCTTATTTTCATAATACTTCACAGCAGTCTTCTCACACCTCTGTGGTAAAAAGGGATTTGCTATTTTTGACTTGCAAAGTCACAGTTCTAATATTAGAAACAGTCACAGGACCAAAGGTGTGAAAGGTAGTTTCTAACCTTATAAACATGCAGCTTTTCAGTAAGGGCTTTAATAATGTCTTGGGTTTGTGTCAAGTTTCATGTCACCAGCAAAATGGAAGTGTGAGTCATTTGTACTTGTATCCAAGTCCAGTACCAACTCATTAATGATTAAATCCAAGTCTGAGTCATTTGTAATCATATCTGAGTCATCACAGACAACAAAGATTGTTTCAGCCATAGCCATCCAATTGTAATATTATTAGTATTATTTTCCTTACACTATCCACAAATGTTTTTTTCAGCCCAGTGTAAGTAGTTGCAAGTGTCCATCTATTACCTCCAATTCTCTTACCACACTTAGCTTCTTCTAGCATCTAGCACCCATCACATATGAGCTTACTATATACTCACACAAGGTCAAAAGACAGTATACGAGACTATATGTAGTACCCTCAAATTAGGGGTGTAACACAATGCCCTAATTTGTATATGTATCGTGTCTAATTCTATGTATTTGTTTTTAAACACAAAGTGAATGTGCTCAATGGACTATTGATTTCAAAGGATTGTTTCAAATTAAATTAAATATACCCCCAGGAATACTAAGCAACACTGAACAAACCTACAGGTAGAAAAGCCAGCACTGTCAGCATGGGCTGTGAATTCTAGTTTTGGCAGTTCTTCAACTACAGCTATCTCCTTTTAATGCATACCTGATCTCAACTAGAGAATTGTTTATTAAATCCTGTTCATGCACTTATTGTTACATACCTGCAATATTTTAATATTAAAAAAATAATTTCACTGTATCTCCACAAATCCTTAAAAAAACACAGAACAAAATTAATGTCATTTTATAAAATTACTGTAGATCATATTATCTGTTTGTTCTGAAAAATTTGCATATATTTATATCCTTGTATACTTTACATGGTAACTACACATTATATGTATAAGTAATGTAACCATTATATCTTAACTCATTTACCTGCTTTGGAATAATCATCATCAAACATCTAATTATCGAATACCTTCTTGATTCTGAGTACCAATCCAAAATCAGTAGATGCATTTAACAACATTTGTCAGTCACAACCCATATAAACTGTGCTTAAACACAGTCAGCATGGACACCATCAGACCTTCTGAAAAGGTATTGATCTTAGCATGATTATTGAATCTCAGGTGTCACTCACTGGTCAAATCCAAATTGCTATTGATTTATTTCAGCTCTGTTGGCTTACCTTAAAGCTCACAGAAATTGAGGATCTATTATCTTATGGCAAAGAAATTACGGTTCACCTGAAATAGGATGCATTGAAGATGGCAAAATCATTTCTTTACATTCAGCTACTCCACCTGTCAGCTGCACCAACAAATCAATTACTGACAATAGACATTCATTTTTGTATAGCACTTTTAACAGTGAACATTGTCTCAAAGCAACTTTACAGAACACAAAAATTGAACATTATACACAAGATCGAGATTAATGTTACATCTATATTTAAATGTGTTTGCATTTATCCATAATGAGCAAACCTGAGATGATTGTGGTGAGTGTTGTGAGGAAAATCTCCCTTAGATGGAAGAGGAAGAAACCTTGAGAGGAACCAAACTCAAAAGGGAACCTCATCCTCATTTGGGTAACACTGGAGGGTGAGTTTATAAATTATTATAGACACCAGAGTGTGTTATTATGAATAATGTCCTTTCTACAGTCAGATACAGTCCCACAATTACACATTGATTCGGAGGTTGTAGATACTCAAATACCACAAGAAGTGGGCATCTCCTCTTGAATGTCCTAAATCTTCATGAAGCAGAATCCAACTGGAGCTGGTACATCTCTAGATGCCTCAGGATCCCCACATTATGTGGCTGCACATTAATACCAGCATAACCTGGGTGTTATAGGAATAGGGTGTAATATGAATATTCAAATTCTTTACATATTTACAGGATCTTGGAGGTGGTGCATAGGCTATAGTTTCAATATGGCTGACATGTGACCCAGCCTGGCTCCATGTAATTTATAATTACACACAAATGATTTCTAATGATTCATTCCAGTCCACGTGAATTAGCAATTTCAAAACATATATGAATCATTTACTTGGCATAATCGTCAAATTATGACTCTCCCACTCCGTACTGCGGAATGTACATGTGTATAGAGACTATTAGTGGTATGTTTCCTGCATTGTTGACTCATCCAAAGTAAACAGAGCTCATGATAAATGCTTGACTCATCATTTCAGCCTCTAAACTGTTTTCAGCATCAGAACTCACAGATTAAAGGCATAGTCGATGACTTGAAATCCAAACAAACGACAAATTCATCCCTTTCTTATTTCCCTCAGTGTTCTTTCTCAAAGCCACGGTCACCAAACAATCACAGGAATGTTAGTGAGCTTTCTGAATTAACAAGCACTATGTGTTAGCTGCAAATAGAACCACCAAGTATGTGTCAGTTGGAGGTCAACATAAATGTTTTTCCCATTTACAGTCCTCAAAACAATTATTTTCATTGATAGAAGTCTCCAAATGTATTCTTCAATCTCTCTCTCTCTCTCTCTCTCTCTCTCTCTCTCTCTCTCTCTCTCTCTCTCTCTCTCTCTCTCTCTCTCT
>JAOTRN010000016.1:6097412-6114315 GCA_028566695.1 Bagroides melapterus
TTTCTCTCTTTTGTATCTAATCTTGTAATCTGTGACCTTCTTTTGTTTGATAAACCATAAACAGATTATTAGCACCTTAAAACATCTCATGTGCATGGGGTCCCATGGAAAAGAGCTTAATGATCTAGCAGCACCAATTAGCAGCTGCTCTGTAATCTCCCTGTCAGGCGACACATTTGGATTCATTGAATTAATTAAAATAATTGTGCCGTTTTCTCTTGATTAGTATCTGCCCCCTCCACACCCCCCACCCCCCCTTTTCCAACAATAATGATGAGGGGGGGTGTCAAAATAATACCCTTTTAGTGAATCTACCGTAAACATAGGGCAGGCAGTGCCTGGCATAATGTTTAGGGTCATGCTACTAGAGAATGAGATAGAGAGAGAGAGAGAGAGAGAGAGAGAGAGAGAGAGATACAATATTGTACAATGGCTGTTCACATAGTTTACTATTCCATATTAATTCCATATTAATTCATATTTACAGAAGCTAGCCACAGAGATCAATTATTTTACTATATATTTAACCAAATGTTTGTCATTCTTTGAATAGAAGTGAAATTTGAAGGAATTGTTTGTGTATTTTTGGTCTAAATGATACTGACATTAGTGTCAGTGTTTAGTTTCATATATACAACCTTATAAAGCATGTTTATAAATCCTTTTTGAGTGAAAAAACAGAATAGTCATTGCAGCATTCTTTTAACAGATCTGAAAAAATCTATTAAACCTGCAAATCCTGAGTAAAGACTGCACCTCCAGGTGCCACTCTCCTGTGGAAAATGCCAAAAGACAAATTGACAAAGGAAGTCACAACATTGCAGAAGTCCTTGGGGGAAGCTAATGGCTGAATAAATTGTTTCGGCTTTACTGGAGTCACTCATCTCCACTGAGGCCATGCTTTCTGCTAGCAGGGACAAAAGGCATTATTGGGCCTGTCAAGAAACACTGATTTAGAAGAGTGGTATGACCTATAACATTAAAAGCTCTTAGAATTATATAGGAACAATACTATTTTGTGGGACATGTGTAAGTGTGCAGTCTGACTCATACACTCTATGAGTCTGTTTCACTAAATATGCAAAACCTTTCCTTACTGCTTTTGTCGTGGTAAATGAGTGTATAGCTACCTCAACGTACCTTAGTCATACAACTCATCTATTTCTTTGATTTTTTTCCAGTCCAATGTGAATAAAACTGACCTACACAGGAGTGAACAGAGCTTAGAGATATAGCTCAGAGTGATGACAGAATAAGTGACTGCATCATCATTAGAAGGAACAACAATGCTGTTATTTAGTCCAACATTGAGGGATTGCATGAATGAGCATTGTTCCTTTGTCTTGTTTAGATAATTAGCATATTTTGGCTGCAGAAAAACTCACTGATGATACAATTCAATTCATGTGTATAGCGCATTTAACAAGCGACATTGTCTCAAAACAGCTTTACAGAAGGACAGAAACATAGAATCTAAATTTTAAGTTTAAATTTATGTTACTATATATCTCTAATATCTATCCCTAATGAGCAAGCCTGAGGCGATGGTGGTGAAGGAAAAAATCCCTGAGATGATATGAAGAAGAAACCTTGAGTGGAACCAGACTCAGAAGGAAACCTCATTCTCATTTGGATGACACTAGAATTTTGGACACTGGACAGTAAATAATGTAAATGTAAATAATGGCCTTTCTACCACAGTTTGTAGACGAACAGAACTGTGCAACCAAGCGCTCCTGAGGAACTAATAGTTCAGTGTCATTTTTGAGTTCATTACAGACTTAACACTAATTCCTTCCTACCAAATGCCCAACAGAGTGCACCACCAAGTCGACAACACTCCAACTAGGGGTAGGGCATCAGGATAGATCAGGTAGGTCTGGAAAGAAGAAGCGGTCACACTGGAAACTCAGAACACTGGGAGCTCAGGAGTGGCATGTATAACTCAACCGAGAGAGAGAGAGAGAGAGAGGGGGGGGGAGGCTAAATGACTTTTATTTTCAAGCCACGTTGATGAACAGAAATAGAATATCTGAGACACACTAAAATCCTGCTGATAGTGGATCCTAGCACAGCGGCATGTTAGACCTTTACTCTGTCCATCTCTTTCAGTTACTCATCTGTTCACCCTGTTCAAACAAATAACATTTCAAAGCTTTAACCATCAAGCTAATAACATTAACATCATGCTCTTTATCTCATAGAGTATTAACTTCTATAGCACTATAGCTCAGCACAATAGGGGAATATAATTGCATTTCATTCTGGAAATTTGAGTCCATCGAAATTTCTATGTTGGAATAGGGTTGATGAAACACAACAGTGGAACATGAGGTATGTCAATAATGTGTCATTGTGTCAGTATTTGCAGTATAGTTCTCTCAAAAATAAAACAGTGGTAAATTAAATAAACCTCAAATTTGTTCCCAAACTCATATTTACAGTATCAACATATAAAATTGGTGAGGAAATGAGGACATGATTTCAAATTTACAGCTACAGTAATAGAAAAAAAACTGGCACCTCACTATTCTGTTGCCAAAAATTTTGGAAAAGGACAATGCCTGTATTCCACTATTCCTTATTCCGTCACTCTAGCATGTAGCGACTGGTTGGCTTCTTGTCATATTGCAGTGCTGGGTGTGTCTGGTCTGCTTTCTAGTGCTTAGCTGTGGATATGTGTGTACACATGCTGACCAGACTGCTTGGTCTCCCCAGTCCAGTTGCATACTTGCATCATTCTTCACTCTGGCATCTTCATGCATTGATCATAGTCTGGGGACTGCTTCATAAATCCAGCTGTGCTGACACAAAAGCAAGTGCACTCAGCTACCGCTTTACAAGTACAGCTTGGTAATCTTAAATCAATGGACCAAATATTAAAGGCACTAAGGAGAGTCTTCCAGACTTTAAGCCTTGCACACATACGGTGTGTAGGAGCATGTGTTTGTATATGTGTTTGTAAAGGGTGTAGACAGAGACCAGCCCTTTACTATTACCTTTGGAATTTGCAGGATTACTCATAAGTAAGGTTTGTGTGTTGACACTTTAGCTGCTCCTAGCCAACGCCTCTTCCCCTGCAGCACATCATCACTCTTTCTTCCAGCTCTGTGAGAGCTCACCAGACTGGTACCACACTCACCACTGTTCAGTGCTATGTTCAGCCAGAATATCCTTTGCTGATTTGGGAAAAGAAGAGTTTAGCACTTTGCTGATCCTTTGAAGAAGAGTTTAGCACTCCTTGAAAGGGACCTGACCTTCTCTCAGAAAATAGATTTTGCAGTGTGCAGCCAGAGCCATCGATGGTCTGGTGGATTTTGTGCGTTTTAAGGTGTCCATCCTGACCTTACAGCACTTTTCCACTGGAGACTGTAATACTCTATAGTAATCCCACATTTTGTTTCCAGTCTTAAGAGACCAGTACTTTGGTTAAACTTTCTTTCCAGACTACTGAACAGAGACATCTGGATGAAGCCATAATCAATGCAGGCCAATAATTAGTCAACCATATCTGCCACCAAACCATCATTCAATTCAGACAGCAGCCAAAAGAAAACATGCTAGGTAGAACATATGGCAAAGAATGTGCATTGTTAATTCATTCATTCTCCAATCACATCTATATCATCAGGATCATGAGAGACCTGGAGCCTGGCATTAGTAACATGGACATGGGGTCTGAATACATGCTGTATGGGATGCCAGTCCATTACAAGGAACAATACACACACTCATTCCCAACTATGGATAATTTAGCATAGCCAATCCACTGACTGGCATGTTTTTAGGATGTGGGCGGAAACTGGAGAACCTGGATCAAACCCACAGGATACGGGAAGAAATGAATGGTATCATTTCTTTCAACAAAAATGCAATAATATATCTGAAACCACTTTGGGTTATTCAGTGAATTTTGCACATTTGTTTAAATGAAAAACAAAACATTGTAAATGTAAAAAATACATTCTATGCATTTAAGGTTGGTTTTCCCATGTTCTGTTGTTTCAGCATCTCAAAGACAAATATCATTTACTCTTTCTATCATACATAACTAGAAACATAGAATCAATGAAACATTATTGATAAAATCTCTGTTAAAAATTACAATTTGTTTTCCTGGTCAAGTAGAAAGTCTTCAACATTTTACATTCCAGAAGGGGTAGTTCATCTCACTATGGCCTCTAGTTTTGCATCCTGGTGTGAGTGTTAGTGTTTGGGTGTCTGTGATTGTGTGTTACCAGGCTGTGATGCTATGAACTCAGTACCCTCTCTCCTCTCTCTCCCTTTCTGCCTTTCTCCCTCTTTCTCCCTACTTCCTTTGTTCATCCATCATGTCTTCACCTCAAGTTCTCTGCTCTTCCTCTCCTACACAACACAATGACCTCATGCCGGAAACTTAGCTTTCTTCTGTTTGAGAGAGGGCTCTTTGTCTTGGGAACAGAGCAGCTCTTCACAGCCTGAAAGCTCACCTCACCCACTAGTCCACTGTCAAGAGAAAAAAGAGGCAAATTACAGCACCACAGTGCATATTGTGTTGAAAATATGTCATAATTTCAAGTAGATTGACACTGGGCTTCTCTCATGGCAGGATTATGACATCACGACTTTGTAAAGCTGTTTCACATTAATTTTCTGGTCATGGTCTTTTCTTACAAAAACAGAAGCCCAGTTGCCCAGTGCCAGGCTTAAAAGTCATCTGTCTGGTGCCTAGATGTCTAGTGCGTGGCGCGAAAGAAACAAGACGCAATTCTCAGCCGTCAAGTCCCGTCTGGCTTGAGAAATAAGGCCCCTCATCCATTACACACATACACCCTCACACATCGCCACAGGGGCCTTGGGACAGGACTGGGGTTGTTCAGGCCACAGTAACAGCCCTGTTTTTCCTTTTTTAAACTCCTCTGCTTTCACTTCACAGTAGCCCTATTTATAGAGCCACATCTGAGCTAATAGAAAATGTGAAGTAGAAGACCAAATGTTTCGCTGTACCTGCTGGGGTGGCCTTACTTTCCTGATGCCACTCAGACCTTCCCAGAATGAAAAAGAGGGAACCTGTCAAATGGTGTAATGAAGACGTCTAAGCATAGCTTGTGCTAGACTTGCTTATGACATTTTTTTTTTAACCTGCAGATATCTGGATGAGGAGTAACAGGATTTTTCTTTTCTTTACTTATACAGCTGGTTCGCCTGTGAATGAACACAGATGGCTCACGTTTGCATTATAATTTGGAGAGTCCACTTAAGTACACTCTGGAAAAGAACAGATAAGAACAGATGAAGAGAGTACAAATGAGACACAACTGTAGAAGCCTGAAGTTTTTGCAGTCTAAATTGTTTCAGACAAGGCCTGTTATGAAAGGCAGAACAGGTGTAAAGGTTGCCTTTATTAGTTTTTTACTGATGTAGGGACTGATGTAGCTAACAAATAGAGAAAATCACAACCAAAATCATTCCATAGGTACTGTACACAGCAGCACTGAAATCTAAATATGTTTTAAGTTTTGGAAAGGAGGGAGGAGAATGGTACATCCACTTTATTATGTATTGTATTAGATCTGGGATTTCTCCTGTAGTTCTGTGTTTTATGTATCACCATGGTCCTGGAGGAACGTTGTTTCATTTTACTGTGTACTGCACCAGCATGACTTGACGTGAAAAAATAAAGAAATTCTTTTCGTCCAAGATGGCTGTCCCCATAATGTTGCAGTGCTTAATAACACAGTAAGGTTTCAATCATTGTCAAAGATTACAGTCTCCTGTATTCATACACTGTGCCTTAACCCATGCCAGCGAGCCCATAGTAGCATTATTTAAAAACTGGGTCCAGTCTGAGGCAGATATTTACCGTGAGTGAGTGTGTATTTATGGAAAAGCCTTTGGATAAGACTTATTTCCAAATCCCCAGTGCAAAATTAAAAAATATTGCAGCATGGTGGCCTAGAGAGTAGTGGTGCCACCTCACAGCGCTACAGTGTTTAGTTTGATCCTGAACTTGGCATGATCGCCCCCTCTCTCTCTGTGGGTAACTTCTGGTGCCTCTGGTTTCATCCCAAATCTCCAAAACATCCCTGAAGCTGGAGAATGACACCTAAGTGAAAAGTGAATAATTGTGTGAATATACAGTATGTCCAATAAATCTGCCAGTCCATCCCGGGTTTCTTCCCACCTCTCATCCGATGTTCCTGTGATTGGCACATTTACATTTATGGTAGTTGGCAGATGACCTTGCTCAAAGGCCCAGGGGTAGCAGTTTGGCAAGTGGTGGGATTTGAACACGGCACCTTCCAAACAGCAGTCAAACGGCCTAAACACAGCTGCCATTCAGGTAAAAGAAAATGATTTTATTTTTGTCACCTGCAACAATAAAGTCTTGACATTACCGAGCATAGTGCCTTCATGATGTATTATGTGATATCAAGTATATTAGATATGACTCAGATGTTGATGGAGACATAGCTTTATAATTTATGCTGTACAGTTTAAATGTATGTCGGATGTAACCAGAGCACCTGATTATAATTCTCAGTATGAGTCAGACTTGCTTTTATCTCTACTGTATGTGGTATTTCATGACCTCCTTAAAAGTAGGACATATCCTTTCTCACAGACACACACTGAAGAGGAACAGAAAAACGGTTTTCTGAGTCTCCTGACAGAGAGAGTGTGAGCTCTTTAGCAAGGCAATGACTCAGTGGTGTAGTACAGTAATGGTGGTCAGGGTGACCGTAACTCCCTTGCATCTGGAGAGCGATTCTCTTTATGGAGCCTAAACCCTTCATCTGGGCCCAATTTCCTCCTCACACAACAGCTGGCCGGTGGCTTTTATGTGCAGCAGGTTTGAACTGAGGAATTTGGAGGACCCCATCCTTCTCAAAGCCTATGGCTGTCTAATTACAGACATGGGACGCTGTCATACCTCAGGAGAAAATGTGAGCAGCCTTTCTATTTGCAAGTTGTGGCGAACATCTGCATTACGCTCCTGCTTTTCCACCCTCAGATTCTGAAAAGCTAAAAACCCATCATTAGTATGTCAATGATATACATACACACGCACGTACACACAAACACACACACATACACACACACAAATGCACTATTCATGAAATACGTGCTTCTCCACACGTACAGACAAAGAAAAGAATAATAAACTGTTTGTGTGTGTAGAGCTGAATAAAGGGGTTCTTATTTTATGTACTTTCAGCTGAATTGCCTGTTAAGCTGGAAGCTTATATAAGTATCAACATTGTGCATGTCAAACCTGCTTAAACATGATTGATATGTGAAGATGTGAACCATATTTTTTAAAACTTTCCGCCACTGTGCCGGAATTAATCATTATAATATGTTCCTACAATGTATTTCCCAGTTTTTCGCAAAGAAAAAAAAAATCAGGATACATGAATTCTTAGTACCTTTGTTACCAGATGCTGGTAGAAATTTAGTTAATTTGGTTTGGACAAATAGATTAAGATGGGGTTTTGTGATGAGGGTATCTACTGCAATATGAAATTACATGAGCTTTCTCGTTGCCTTTTTAAAACTGAGTGTGAGCTGGCTGCTTGGCAGAGTGATGTTTTTGTAATGATATACAATTATATTTTGCTTGTAGGTTTTTCAGTGATGTTTGAGTAGAATAATAAATCACCAAAGAGAGAGACATACCTGTGAGTTCTTAGTGATTATTAAGGACTAAAAAACATCCCCTCTGTCCTCACTGCGGTTGAGACAGAAAGTAAGAGGGTAGACGCAAGAAAGGAACAAGACAACATAAAGTGAGTGTCTGAAGCGTACGTCATTGAGTAAAACAACAAAAGTGCAGAATTATTAAACAGTGATCTTCTCTCAGCATCATTATGGCAGCATTTCCATTTTGAGTAATGCAGTTCATGTACTTTGCTTCACAATGTCATGTGAATAAACCTGCTGAAATCGGAATAAGAATCTGCTGACCTTCAACTCACAAGGAGAATATTAGGTTATTACTACACCACGAAAAGCATTATCATAGTAATATCTTGTACTGAGGCTACACATCTAGAGTTTTGCCTCTGTGTACAATTTTTGCAATTATCCAAACAGCCGATCATGTAGCATCAGCAAAGTGTATAAAATCATGGAGATACAGGGCAGGGGTTACAGTTCATACACACATCCATCATCAGAATGAGGACAAATGTGATGTCAGTGACTATGACCATGGCAGGGTTGGTGTCTGGCACACCGGCTTGAGTGTATTATAAATTGCTGATCTCCTGGGATTTTCACACAAAACAATTACAGTTTATACCAAACGGTGTGAAAAAAAATAAAGTAAAAAAAAAACAAAAAAAAAACAGAGTATGTGGCAGTTCTGCATGTGGAAAAGCTTTTAGAGGAGACTGGCAAACTGACAGGAACTCTACAGTAACTCAAGTACAGTAAGCACGCTTTACAACCACAATGAGAAGAAATGCATTTTAAAATACAGAACATGTCAAGCCCTGAAGTGGCTGGACTACAAGAGAAAGACTATATGGAGTTGTGCTGTCAGCCAAGTGCCAGAATCTTAATCATCAAAGAATGAAAAAAGACAAGGTGACAGTTATGCAATCTTCATTCAGCTATTCCCATTTTCTCCATTTGATGCTTGATGTATTAATAAGTTAATGCACTTGACCTGATCTGCATGGTTTTATGTTGGCATAATTATATTAACAAGAAAGTCATATTCTTTGAGCTCATAGTGGTTATTTCATTAAAAAATACAAAAAAGTCATATGTTAAACTCTTCAATTTTAGAATTCTATAGTTGTGTTATTAGTTACCCAAAACTATTTTATCACAAGCTTGTGATTTTCATAATCCCGCCCCACATTAACCACATTAAGTTCTTCTTTTGTTTGCTTAGCTTTGTTGTTTTTGTCCTAGCCTCACCCTCACACATTGGTTAATTCCTTTTTTGTTTCCTCTATGTTTAATTTTCTAATGCATGTTTTTTACTCATCCTTTTGGACTGTGGACTTTTATTGGGTTAATGGTGCATTCACGTTACAGAGGAAAGAAATGTTCAACCTCTGAGAGGTTTTTTCAAATTTGGAATTTTCTTAGCATTCTCACAGCCCCAATTTCTTCTGCTCAGGATATTGTTAGATCTAGAGATTATCCCCAGAATACTATGAACTATACTTTGAACCAGGCTGTATTACATCATTTTGTCTTGGATTAGTTTCTTATATCATCACAGACTGTCAGGTGTTACTCCTTATACAGTAGCTCTTCCTCTCTGAAGCAGCTAAGACAGTTTCCACACCTCCTGTAATGAAAATGCATAAAATTTTATGTGGGCTATTTAAAGCCAATTTCCCAGAAATCAATGTAAGCATAATATACAAATGTGGGAGGCTTCAGTATTGCTTGGAATGCATAATGCAGATTTGTGCCGGTTTTGGCTTGTTGTGCATCTGGATACCGGGTCAAATCAGTTTGTTGGACCCAGCCCAAGTATTATGATACATCCAGCAAATATTTCAGCTATCTTAGTAATGTACTATCATTTGGATAAAGTTTTTTTTAAAGTGTGTTAAATTATTGCTATAGTCATGTCTTTTTTGATATAGTAAAATATTTTAAAATAGTGCTCTGGACTGGCTTATGCATGGTCTCTGCAGTGTCCTGCTGAACAGCCATAAATATTCACTGACACACAGAAGCGTGTGTACAGTGTGTGTGTTTGCAGGGGGGTGTGGGGGGGTGGCTAATCATACTGCGTTTGATAGTGGTCAGTGAAAGCTGATGGTAGCTGTAAGGGTGTGAGCTATACAGTAGTGCATTATAATATACAAGCAGTGCTGCAGTATATATGCGAGCAAGATATTAGTGTGCCTGTGTGAGTTCCACTGTGGAATTTGTGTGTGTATTTAAACGTGACTGTGTGTGTAGGCATTATATGCTGCAGCAGCACAGTGGCTGGGCGGGCCTTGGTGCTGAATGCCTGCCAGCACAACCCCATTTCACCCAGCCTCGTGCTGCAGCAGAGCCCAGCACAGCAAAGCTTTATTATTGTAACACGATCCTGCTTCTCCTGCCTGCTCACCTCATCTCCTCATCTCTCTCTGTCTCGCTTTCTCTATTCCTCACCACACACACACACACACACACACACACACACACAGAGTGGAAATTCATGCCTGTAGGGAATGAGGGGCACTTGCTGCCGCAGTGCAAACAGCGTCACTTTGACACATCTGGCCAGCCAGACAGTTTTAATCAAGCCAGAGGGTGCCGGGTTCATTCCTGCACCACGCCTCTCTTTTCTCCCGCCAAAAACCTGAACACGTCTTGTCTGCGCTGCATTCTCAAGCGGTTTTACACGCTGTCTTGCAGAAACACTTTTAAATGTGTTCACATTATGAGAGTGGGTGTGTTTTTATAAATGTGAAGCATCTGCAGAAGTGTGTGTCTAGGCAAAAAAAAAAAAAAATGGGTGGGCAGTGATTTGAGAGGTTTATTTTCTTATCTCTTCCTCAATAAGGTGCATTTGCTTAGATATTTAATGCTACATAGTGTGAATAGTGTGTGTTTGTGCATCTGCATGTTGTGCAGCCCTATGCAGAATGGATGTAAATGAGTGTTTTGAGTGAGGCGCTCATCTCCCTGCTTGGCTCAGGTATTAGGCTTTGCTCTGCATATCACAAGGAACTCATTGACCTGAAAAAGATGCCGCACCCTTCTCAGACTGCTCTCTCTGGTCCCCTGCTGGTCCTCATGAGAACTGCTGCCTGTGGCGTTGTTTCTTCACCTCCTCCTTGAGGAGCACAGACAGAGGACCAGTGTGTGAATGGGTCCTCCCTGCTCCCAGAAAAATAAGCAGTATGATTTTTCTCCACAGCCTCACTAACGCACAAAACAATTCTGATCTGTGAAAGACTCAAATCTATTACTTGATTTTTTTTTCCACCAATAGCCTCCTTCTCAAATGAACACAGCTCAGCCTGTTCTATTCATTCACTGGGCAGAGAATGAAGTCGTTTTGGACCATAAATGGCCCAGTCAGCATCAGTTAGCATGATGACGTGCATTCCGATCGTTCGTAGTGGCAATTTGTCTTCAACTTCACAGTGGGATGCTGGCCAGAGAAAGCTCATCATTTCTTATGGGCAGCTAATTTGTTACAGTGCAAGGGGTTGACAGATGTATTGGTCACAAAAGAAAATTTTGCTGCCTGCTCAGTGATCTCTCAATGGTTAAATGATTATAAGCATTGATCATGGCCTTTTTCATCTCTTGCCTTTTGGTTTCTGCACATGGCTCTAGTGTCACTAATATAACTGCAGCCATGCTCATGAATGAACCCGTGAGGGGAGAGAGAGCATACACTACTGCAGAGCACTAATGTGTTCAATAAACTAAAATATGTCAAAATTGCAAGCTTGTTATAAAACAGTTTTGGGTAATTTATAACATTTCATTATGCAAATATATGACTCTATTAACCATTGGAAGGCACAAAGGTTGCATATTTATACTCATATATTCATAGAGTCTGTCCCAGAAACACTGATTGTTGGGATAGGTGGGAAGATATTCTGTATGGAATGCCAGTCCATCACAGGGCACAGCACACACACACACACACACACACACACACACACACACACACTTAGTGGCAATTTAGTAGATCCAGTTCACCTATATGCATGATTTTGGGAGGTGGGAGGTTACCAGAGATTGCAGCAAAAACCCACACAGACAGTAAGAGAGAAAAATATATTGTCTTCAAAACAATTTAAAGGTGATTTTAAAGTAGACAAATCCAGAAAAGCAAAAATACAGAGACTATCGTCTTTCTGCTAATCATCTTTAATCACTATAAGAGTCTTCCTACTGTATATTCATCTGCAGATTGCTCGTACAGTATATTCCTTGCATGGTTCACTTCATTCCCTCCTGCAGGCTTCTACTCTTATAACTTCCTGCTATTAATATCACACTTGTATCATCTGTCTGCTCATAAAGCTCTGGAGATTCCCCACATGGGTGTGATCTTTACTGATCTGCCATAATCAATGTGTATAATATATATGACTTGCACTTCAGTACTATTACAAGCTGAATATAATGAGCACCAGCAGCAGATACCAATATACTCATGGGAATGCTCCGGCACTGGATGTACCCAACATCAAATAAAATTATGAGGGGTATTTTGATATCGCCCTGTAACCCATAATGGGTTTGTTTTACAATACAGCTATAGCATGTGTGTTGTGGGCATGAGTGTGTGTCTCTCACCCACAGCCCTGTATGCAAAACAGCAGTGTCCATGTACTGTACATCAAGTGTATTTCATGTGTTGTGCTTCAGTGAGCATCACATTGTTTCATAAATCCACTGTGTTAATACCAGTGATTTGGGTCCATGTGAGCTGGCAGGGGCACTGGGATTGGCTTTCATGAAACACACCCTCGCACATTTTCACACACACTATCCAAAAGACGGCATATTCAGACACTGGAATGGGGGTTGCCATGGCGACCGGCTCGCTCCACTGAGACGGCGTTCTCACAGAATCCGGAACATGGCGTTGTGAAACCGGGAAACACCTGCCTGTGCAACATTTACTCACATTTCTTTATCCTCAGATAAGCCAATTTACGGCAAAGGATTTTGAAGACAGCACCTTTTGAAACAGTGTACATTCCTTAACCTTTTTGTTTTTTTAAAGCTCAGCTAATT
The DNA here is from genome assembly GCA_028566695.1 of Bagroides melapterus. Lineage (NCBI taxonomy): Eukaryota > Metazoa > Chordata > Actinopteri > Siluriformes > Bagridae > Bagroides > Bagroides melapterus. Next base: position 6,110,124 of record JAOTRN010000016.1, read on the forward strand.
TTGTCTTAATATCATATTAGTAATCTATCCTTGTCATATTGTGTCAGCCAAAAGGCTTGATGTTATGATGATGCAGGGAAGCGAGTAAAGGGTGTGACTCACATTTGCGGTAAGATGAGAGCTGGGTTTGTAGCACCTGCCTGCTGAAGCTGACTGTATGGTCACTTGTCCAAGCCAATCAAAGACAGCACTAACTAAGATCTACTCATCTTCTGGAAACAAAAGATGTGTGAAGTTGTGAGCAGTTGATGGAATGAAGGGTAGGACTTGATATGGGGTAACCCATTTTTAGACTGTTACATTAGCAACTAGATTAGCTAGCTAATTGTTATTCAGTACCTTCAGGAGCCCTTAAAGGTTCTATGTAGCATGTATACCAATCAACAATAACATTAAAATCACTGAGAGGTGAAGCGAATAACAATAATTATCTTGTTACAGTGGCACATGTTCAGGGTGGGGATATATTAGATAGCAAGTGAACAATCAGTTCTCAAAATTGATGTGTTGAAAACAGGAAAAATGTGTGAAAAAAGTGTAAGGATCTGAGGAACTTTGACAAGAACCAAATTGTGATGGAGGGACAACTAGGTCAGAGCTTCTCCACAACAGCAGGTTTTGTGAGGTCCTGGGCATCCAAAGTTATTGGGGATCAAAGACTAGCTGTCTCTTCCAATCTCTACAGAACTACTGTAGCAAAAATTGTCCAAAATGTTCAAGCTGGCTATGATAGAAAGTCGGCAGAACACACCATGCATCACAGCTTGCTGTATATTGAGCTGCATAACCACAGAACGGTCTTAGTGCCAATGCTGACCCCTATTCACCACCAAACGTGTCTGAAATTAGCATATGAGCATCACAAGTGTTTGGCGACACAAAGGGGACCTACACAAAAAAGGTAGGTGGTTTTAATGTTGTGTCTGATTGGTGTATTTTGATTCCAAGTATAACAAAAACAGTTTAAGAATCTAAACCCTTAATTATACAAAGAACTCTCGAAGAATATGTTTTTCCAATGGTGTATTGCTAACATACTAATTAGTGCAGTAGTGTGTGGTTTGGGATGCAGACACACCACTGTAAATGCGTGTATATGGTCTGCTAGGAATTTAAACGATGAGCAGCAGAAATTGAAAGATGAGAATTTGAAAGATGTGTCTCCTTTTGACAATTTAGTTTCTTTCTTTTGCTCACTTTCTCTTCTCATTCAGTACTTCACTAGGATGAATAGGCAGAGAATTTCATCTTCTGCTGCCTCCAATGGCAAGTCACTGATAGATAGTAAGAAGGGCCACTTTGTCGGGAGCACACTGCAAAAACTTACAAAGAACCCTAGCTACACACTGCCTTCTAATTTTTCATACTGAAACATGGGGACAAACGAAGAAGCTTGATGTTCTGTATTTTAGTATGGAGATTATCTGCACACCCATATGGTAAGACTATGACAAATTGTGTTTCCTAGAATATGGCTGATGGTCGAGCTGTGGCCACCCTTACTGGTAGATGTACAGCCAACAAATGTTAATTAGCAATAGAACTGTGACTGTTGACATGTGATTGCTTACCATGCCCATCATCTTCCTGTAAGTGTGGCCATTTCTCTTTAATCAGACTGTTCTCAGCAGCATTAGTTCATTTACTGGACCTCCAGGTTTACTTGGGACTTTCGCTGCCAGGTAGTGACTGTGCTTTCAGTTCTAGCAGACTGATGTCACAAATCTCTCTCTGCTTTCATCTTGGAATCAGCTCTGATCTTTCCGCAAAATGTGAGTCACTCTCTTTACTCTTTTCCTTGCCTCACAATCACTCAAAGAGTAGAAGACGGTCACAACATAGGTCTGTGAAGATGAATTAGAAGAGTTTAAGAGATGGGGATAACAGGAGCTTTACGGGAAAAAAGAAAAAAAAAAGAGATTAAATGTGAAATAAAGAGAAGAGTGAAGAAAGAAGGGGTTGAAAAGGGGGATAATAATAGAACAGAATGAAACAGACCAAGAGAGATTTTGAGATTTCTTTGGATCAGAAATGCAGAGATCTAGACAGCGCTTGTGTAATAAAAAAAAGAAGGGAGGGGATTCCTAGGAAAGGAGCAGGAGAGGCTTGCTGCTATGTGTGCCACACCCCCTCAATGTGTGTGTGTATGCTTCAGAGAGTGAGAAAGATGAAGAGAGAGAGGGAAGATTTGACACGCCCAGAATCCCCCACTGAAATGCTCTGTGCATGTTAAATCGCAGATACCACCGTTCTGCTCTCTCCTGCTATTTTACTTACACCTGCTGAAGCACCACAGGAAGGTGAAAAGGGAGAATATGAAGGCAGAAAATGGCAGAGCAAAGAGAGCAATGGCGTGCATGGTTTGGAAAAGCAGGAGGTCTGCAGTGCAGTCTGAATAATTCATGCTCTGTCTAATGGTGCACTCCTAAACAGTCGGGCGAGGGGGGTGGGGGGTGGTGTGGGGGGGTTAGGCGTATTTTGCTCACCTCTACTGTCACGTTTCCAGACTGGCACAAGACTCATCCAGCAGCCTAACCCCACAGACACACCCATTAATATGCAGCTTTTATCTGCATAATTTCAACAATAACACATACAAATTTCTCTCAATCATCCATATCATCACAGAATCTTTAAAAATCACTTCAAGACATACAATATGTGTTTAAGCATATGCATATTTAAGCTCACATGTAGTTCTCTCTTTTCCCAGAGAAACATGTTTTGAATTTGGCCAGCAGGCACACTGGAAGGACCCATTACTAATTCCATTGGTATTAACACACCACAGTGGCTTGATGGAATATGAAATACCCCAGTAGGTGGGAATGGAATGGTTTAATAGCTGGCTGGAAAGCTCTAGGCAAAGGTTTTCCATCACAGAAAAAAGCTACAGCTGACAGAGTCTGGATTTGGATTAACGTTACAATCTAGATTGTTTGCATATAATAAAGAAATAACGGAAGCCTGCAATATACAGGATAAGCCTCAAAGATTTAATGTGCTTTTGGTTCAGATATTTTTCCTTAAACTTCGCATTTGCATGGAAAAAAGTAAAACAATATTTAAAGGTGGAATAAGTGTCTTTTTTTTTATAATGTTTGTAAGTTATATATGTAATCATGCGTCAAGTTCAGTACGAGTCTCATTCCACCAGCTGTCACTTACTAATAATAAATAAATATCTGCTTAGAGGAACTGAAACCAAAATGTAGCTCTAATCAGAACAAGGAGGCATCGGTTGGAGGTTATTCATGCTGATTGCCAGTTGATACACTCGCACTATTGTTCCAGTTTCATGCCATGTGGGCATGTGGTTTGGGGATGTGGCTTTGAAGGAAACACTGAAAATAATGTATTTATTCTTGATCCTTGGAATTGTTCCAAGATGCAATCTTCCTCAGTTCACCCAGATTCCCACTCATGCGTCATATCCAGTGTCTTCCTGATGGAAATGGTCAAATACTAAATTGTACCTTCATTTACAACTATGGATTGGCTCAACCAACCACTTTTAATGCACACAAAAAAGGAAACATTCAACCTGTCAAACTTCAATTCATCTATCACGGCCTGTGAGTTGTTTGGGGCTTTCTGGACAGAATTGTTCAGAATTGTTACTGCCTACCTCCCAATCACATGACAGTCAGTGGACTGTCTCTAAATTGTTCATACATGTGAATAAAAGAGTGTGTGGGGTGTGTTTGCTGACTGACATGTCACTCAGGGTGTATCCCTTCGCTGCAGCCAGTATTAGGAGACTGTATCCACCACAACCTTGACAAAGTATTATGAAAATTAATAAACAAATATATTACTTAATCTGTGTATTACTACTGGATCTTATCTCTCCATAGCACCACAGATATTTCCTCTAAAGTGAGAATGTTTTAAGTGATGCATCACACACTGAGGTGCAACATGCCTGAGAACCTTTTACTACACTTTTAATGATATTATAGGTGTAACAGAGAGTGAAACGTTTAACAGATGGAGAATGATAGAAAGATCTCTCTCTCTCTCTCTCTCTCTCTCTCTCTCTCTCTCTCTCCAGAACAACACACATACACTTTAAAATTCAGCTGACCAAATAGGGGACTGGAGAGATAACACTGACATCCTTACATCACCAACCTATTTTATTTTTTTGCTTGACTCACAAAACACCACATTATATATGACACAATCTCTT
>JAOTRN010000016.1:6126733-6148718 GCA_028566695.1 Bagroides melapterus
CTGCATGCACAGCTGAATTTACATATATGTTCAAATTTGTTTTCATTGTGTTCAATGTAAATAAATGTGATGATATCAGATATATACTTTTTTTTTTTTTTTTTTTGGAGGGCAAAGATGTGGACATTCAATCCTGACCTCAGATTAGCGCATGTTGGTGTTGCGCATGTTCTCCCTGTATCTTTAGTAAATTGTTCAGTAACTTTACTGTGAATAAAAGAGCAAATAAAACAGGAATTATTAATTATTATATTTTTTCTTACTATTTTGCCAGTACACAAAAACACAAAAACAAAATCATAATATTTCCTTTGTCACAAGGCAGTCACTTGGAGTTGGATGTAAGTGCAGGAGGATTATTATCGAAAAAGGTCACAACAATGGGAATAGAATAGGAAAAAAATTAAGCACAGGTCGAAAAAAATCGGAACAGAGGAAAAAACGATGCTGGCAAACATGTCATGAACAGAGAGTTTACAAAGGTAAATAATAATAATAATAATAATAATAATAATAATAATAATAATAATAATAATAATAATAATAAGTACATAAATAAATGTGTAAAAAAATTGATACAAAATACACGGCATTACATAAAAATAAATGGCATGTTACTTGCACCATTGTTAACCGAATAATATGCAATACCTTTTTATGCTAGGATTAGCTATCTCGCTGTTAACGTACAGTACTTAAGCACGGCGCTTTTTTTTTTTAAAGAAAACATTTTAGAAAGAACATGCATCCCTTTGCAGAAGCGAACATTCATTCATCACCTTTATCACCTATTTCCCGCTAGCTGTTTATACAGGCGTATAATCAATTACTGATGTTATCAAGTGTATAAGCCCAAACCTGTAGATAACCCATAATATGGGTAGTGGATAGAGAAAAAGTTTGAATATATCTGTTCTACTGACATATGAACCTTCAGTATATGAATGTAAGCCTCCAAAAAAAATTACAATGAAAGGTAAAGAAATTAACATAATTGTTAATGATTAACTACAATAGGTACACATTTATGGCATAGAGCTGGAGTTGTGTGAAGGTGGGAAAAAGAATTCTGATATTACTTTTATGTCCAATATGTACTTCACCTTATACATGTGAATGAAAACAATACAAGTCTTGGTTGTTAACTTCCCAACTGAGCAGCACAAGTTTTAAATATGATTATTAGTTAATCATTAGGGTTCAGACACACTAAGTGTTTTCAGTGAGTCTGCTTCATTATATTTCTTCTGTGAATACATAGTAAAAAAAAAATATGCATATTTGAAATAGCATCAGCAATAATATGTTCAGAACTGCCCTACAACTCTTTAGTCTTTATTTCACTCATTTTTATTTTGTTTAATAGTTTTCCTACCTGAAGCCTGGTAGCATGTTGTAACTTACATTGAACTAACTGCACATTTACACAAATACTATTATATTTCCTAACAGTTGTTGACATGTACAGAGTGTTTCACAGACCTGTGATAGCTTGTGCAAAAGAGAGAAATAGTTATTTGTTCCTGATTAGATAACAAGTTTTACCCTCATCAAATGCACAGCTGTTGAATACATAAAGATGAAAATCTGTTTTTTGGTGTGTGTTTTTATTCGAACACATATCAGTTTTCAACATGTACCATCGTGTCTTTGGAAATTTGCCTCAGACAGTAAGGCAAGGCATGACATTACAGGATCAGTGAAATTACACCTAACGTGCACAGTTACAGGACTATGAGTGAAGTCAAGTGTGACATCAACAACCTCAGTTCTTCCAGTTGTTTACATACAGAAGGTTTTATGTATATACATGTATTCTTCTTGCAGAGAAATCTTTCTCTGGTATCTGACACTGAATGATGTGGTCATTAGATTTCTGATGGGCCAGAAGTGATAGAACAAAACAAGGTTACATTATATTTATTAGACTGTTTTTTTTTTCATTGACTTTTACATCACAGGGCAGATACATGTACAGTACAGTACAGTTACAGTAGTGCTTTGTAGTCTCTATTTAAAAAACTTCCTCCTGCAAGTTATAAAATGGAGGACTAAGCTAAATGAAGTCCGTTGATGCAAGTGTGTGATCATTTAGATGTGCAGTTTGTGTAATGCTCCACCACTAGTTACAATATACAGTACTGTAACACGTCCGTGCTTTTTAGTAAGATTAACCATATAACATTTACTTTACTTTGGACTACAGTGATGAAGAAATGCATACATTTATTTTTAGGGAAGAACAATTTTTATGAGCTTTACTACTGGTGACTAACACTAAGTTTCATATCTAGTAACAATGCACTAAGATGCACACAGATACACAGTCATTCTGAAAGCACTAATAATCCAAGAAGTCAATTCAGTCACACTCAGTCTATATACAGTACAGTATATTAAGTATCTATAAATGGAACAATACGAGTATTAATAATAAGAATTAAACAACAAATAAACTAACAGAAAGTTTAATAGTTTAGGTTACTTAAAGTTTAAGTACGGCTTCCACACTCATTATTTGTCTGTTGGCGAATGGCACCTAAGCCAGCACAACCTATTAGTGTGCACACTGACCTACATGTACGACAGCAGAGAGTGTGACATTTAGGAAGGGGTGAAAATATAATTACTGTATTGTGAAGTAATTATCATAATTATCTTTTTTTTTTAATATATCACATACTGACAGTTGACTATGTACGCAATTTAAGGTGGCCACAAGATACTAAACTCCTGTCATTAAAATGCAAAGTGTGAACAGGACTTAAGCTATTTGATCACACTTTCAATTCACTTTCAATTTTATTCTTTTATATTTAATATTAAAATAATGCTAATGGTTTTCAAGACTTTAGAATTATAAGGTAAAATATGAGAAATATCTGGTTTAACAATAAAAGGGAAATAGAGCAAAGGATCAATAGAATTTCTGCACCCAGGTAGCCCTTTGCCAATAATGTAAATCTCAATAGCACACATTTATTTGCTAGTCAAATATCATGGTTATTATTTAAATGTGGATAAAGTATTGGAGCTATAATTAATTAAAGGATTAAAGGCACAGTAACAAAAGCAGAAGCAAGAGCCTTATTGAGAGAGAGAGAGAGAGAGAGAGAGAGAGAGACAGAGAGAGAGAGAACATGTAAGTCATTGACTTCAACAGTGCTGTGGTGTAAACAGTTTTATTTTTAAATGATTTGATGACTGTGTGGTTGAAGTAGAATGAACATATATTTGAAGTTATTGCTTGTACTCCGATGTCAACATTCTTTTTTCAACATTAGTTTTATTTGATACAAATAAAATGTGTCCACATAGAGTGTGTGTGTCTGTGTGTTTGTGTGCGTGCGTGTGTTTGTGTGTGTGTGTGTGTGTGTGTGTGTTAGTGAGAGTATTTGTGTGAGTTTTAAATCATCATTGTTTCAGATCCTCAAACACAATGAAATCTAAGACAAGCAAAACATGAGGAAACATAAAACAGTTTTGCATGAAAAATTAGTTGCCCAGCTGAGCTAATACCTGGTTCCACATTTAACTGCAATAATTGCAATCAAATTCTACCAAAATCAGGAGATAAGTTGGTCACTTTGCTATAGAAGAATACTGACCCACTTTTCTCTAACTGTTATTCAGCCACATTGGATGGCTTTTAAACATGAACTTGCTGTTAAAGGTTATGCTACAGCATCTCAATGAGGCCTTCCTGAAACCATAATTATGTTTCTTTTAAGTCATTCAAAGGTGCTCTTGCTCTTGGGCTTTGTATCATTTGCTATATAACCCAGTTGTGATTGTGCTTCAGGTCAAAGGCTTGGGAATCATCAAGATGTCTTTTTTGGTAGAATACTGATGGCACTATCTGAGGTATGCAAAGCCTGCAGTTCCTTGGGTCTTCATCTTTTTGTGACGTCCTGGATAAACTTTTGATGTGCTCTTGGAGAAGATTTTGGTAAGCTGGCCACATCTCAGTTTTTCTGTTAGGAGATGATGACTCCTGCTGTGTTTCATTGTCTCTTCTCATCTCTTTCATGATTTCTTTGGCTCACACCATACTTTGTTGTGATCCTTTAACCTTCTGTGTGTGGATTCAACAGGGCTGAACCCAGTTATCAATTAAATATGGCACAAAAAAAATGGGGTGTGTGTATGTGTTTGTTTATTTTTACATCTTTGTCATTGTCACATTTCGATTACTTCGACTTTGTACTTTATGCAAAACTGTTGGTTCTACATATTTTAAAAGGAACAAAAAGGTTCATTCATTTTGTATCATGTTGCCAGGGACATGAGCTGATCACCATCACTTGTTTAAAGCAATAAAATACCACAGATAAGGAAATAGCTTACATGATTATTTCATAGCTAAGAGGAAGTTTCTGCTTTTGCCCCGACTGCCACTTAAATATGAGTACTGTCTCTCCACACCAGATATGCCAATAGAAACTATCGTCTAGACTTGGGTCACATTTTAGCAACCAAACACTACGTAGACATACACACCCACAAAAATACCGCCAGAGATAGGACGTCATAACTGAATGATCATTTGAATACTATGTCGCATTCATGTAGTAATGGAAATTTATTACGTGGGTAATGATGCGTACAAGTACAGTGAATTATCTGATAATGTTGAGGTGAGTCATGGCAATAGATGTTGGCAGAAATGACAGGAACCTAGCGAATTCTGATCTAAAATGATGTGTCACTCTACATTTTTTACAAAGATGTAGAACAAAAAGATTTCTTTCTGATTTATTTTTTTCCTATTTTTTATTTTTTGCTCAGCATATTAAGCTGCTCCAAAACATGTGGTTAGATATAATCAGTATCAACAATTATTTGAGCCTTTTTAACTTCATATAATGAAAATTTCATTATTTAATAAAGCATTATTTAATCATATGATGAGTACACTAGTAATAACCTACTGAAATGTTTTAAATACTTACACTGCTTGTGAAATGTAAGGTGGAATGTAAGGACTGAGGGAGGGGGCTTGTGGTGGAATGGGGCTATCATTTAAACTGGTTTGGCCTCCTATGTAAAATGACAGCTGGTATGAAATGGTTGAAATGATACTGCTTAATAAAAGGCTGTTGATACAAGATTGGTGATTACAGCAAGCCCTAACCCAAACCCTCATCGCCACATGTGAGTGGAGTGCTACCCAAAATAGAACAGTACATTCTTTGCCTTAGTTTGGAATTTGAGACACCAGGGCATCCCTTCTAGGATGTGTACTTTAAATGTAAAAAGTTTAACAATCATGTTTTTTTGAATGAAATGAAAAAAAGAAAGTATTAGAAATAATTAAAATGTTATTGTAAAGGTTAAATAATAATAAATCATAAATGTTGAATAATAATTTTACCTGAATGGGTTAACACAGAACTAACAAGGTTGCCAGGGTCACAGCTTTTAAATCTACTTGCCACTTTTTGACCTGGACCTTGCTTTGTGTTTTGGATTGTTTGTCTGATATTATTAAACCTTACCTACCTGAGTGATTACTTCAGCTGCACATGGAGGCAGCAGGTCAGCAGGACTGGCAGAATCCCGTCACAGCATGAGGCCATCTGGATGGGGAGCACCAACAACACCTGGCCATGTTGGATGCCACATGCTACAGCTGACCAGCATGCTCCAACCAGCTTTTACTACACAAAAAAAGATTCCTGCCACTTCATCTCCTCACATCTCTTGGCCCAATAGGTATTCAGAAGAGCCAGCTCAGTGCCAGGGCTTCATGCTACTTCTCACCAGGAAAGCATCTCATTGTGCAATATAGCCACATTGTCTGGTCTATATCATATTGTGATCACTTTACAGAGCTTTTCTAGCAGGTTTCTGATCATTCTTCAGCAGGAAACAAAATTTTAAAACAGTTCTTCCCTTTTAATCGAGGCCAACAAAGCACCATTGACTAATTGCTGGAATTCGATACCTTTGAGGCAGACAGTTGATGAAATGAGCTGGCACTTATGCTGGCCTCCACCAAACCACACCCACCAGCTGTGTGAGCCACCGCCCTGGCGTGCTCCTCCCTACACTGTGTCTCTAAATTCTTGATTTATCAGCCATTGACTGTAAGTATTCAAATAAAGCTCTCGGGTGGTATTTCTACTCTTTCACCCCTGATTATTCCTGGGATTTCCAAGCTCACATAGAACAACTTGTTCTCTCTACTAAAGCACTCCAGCGTCTATATTCCCAGCTTCTGTATATTCATGCCTTGGATATCATCCCTATGAGTGTGCCATAGAGTTCACCTACTCACAACCTTATCAATTCATGCTCTATGACTGATCACAAAGCTATGGAGAAGTACATTGAGGAAGAAAATCAACAAAGTGAAGTCTGTCCCTCAACCACTCCTGACGCTGCTGGATTCTTTTTTTATACAGTAGAAAAGTGGAAGACTCTGAACATGTATTGTCTATAAAATGTATATATTTAGCTATACCAAAAGTCACAGTTAAGTACAGGTCTTTATATGGCTAATCGAGTGCAGATGGGACCAGGAAAAGAGGATGCCAAATATTCAAGAAACCTGTCCTCAACAGCACACACACCAATAGCAGGAGCAGGCAGGAATCTAGGAATAGCGACATACAATCATGTCAACATGGACCAGAATATCAAAGGAATGTCTCCAACATCTTGTGGAATTCATTTCATGAAGAAATGAGGCTGTTTTGAAAACTACAATCCCAAGAACCCTTCCTGAAGAGAACATTCCCTTTACCCATAGCAACCATGATCCAACTCGGTGGCCAATTACCAACATCACAGAATCCCAGTCTCATGCTGTCATTATAGTGATCATAGTCTTGTTCTCCAAGTCCCTCAGCCTGATTCCACTACCTTTAAGATTTCCAGGCTCATGTTCACTATGTATTCATCACTATCTCAATCAATGAAAAATGCAGTTTGTGCTAGTATAAATTAGCCTTTTCTTTCTGTATATATAATTATTCTAAGTTCTATTTATTTTTTTATTCTGAATGTTTGATTGATTGATTGATTGACTGGCTGATTGTAGCCAGAGTAGAGGGCTAATAAATGTGCAATGACACTCATCGGTGGCATAAAATATTCATTGAGATCTTCCTCTAAAGTATTATGTTTCACAATAGACCAGCATTTCCTGGAAATGTTGTGATTATGAATAATCATCTTTTACTGATATGCAGTGGATTCCCCAAAAACAAAATGCGTAAACATTCGGTGAAAATCAAAAGGCAGCGTATTATTTATTCAAGTGTAACAGTAACACACCCCATTCAGTCCTTTCCCTGGAATGTACATTTACTTCATCAGCATAGTGAGAACAGGTTTTACAAGGAGACTACTGAGATAAGTAGCCAAAAAAATGATCTGCCAACCCACTGCCTCTTTTCTGTTTTTAATCCTCTAGCTGAAATACAGGGTATCCATATAGAGGGGAAATAAACACTTTTAGCAAAATGTAACTTCATTTACAAAACATCCTATACATGATTTGCATCCCTTTGTAAACACACATGGAGTTGTCTGTCTCAACTTTTTGGTAAGAGTGTGCATGATGTGCTTGCCAAGTTCATAAGTTTCTGTGCAACAGCTTCCTGATCCAGCCATTAAAATGATTTCAGTGATGTCAAAAGCATTTTTAAAGGCTATATGGAAAAAACATAAACTAACTATGAAAAATTTTGGAAGACATTTTCCTAGAAAGTGTTACTTTCCCCAATGTATGGAAACCTTTCAGGACAGCCTGTAGTACAAGAAATAAGACTTGGCAGGTTTGTGAATCTGTTATGTAAGTGTATAAAAAGTGTGTGAAATTCCCATATCGTAACAATGAAAACAAAACCCTGGCAGTAAATTAAATCCAGGAAACTCCTTGAGATCATGTCCTCACCTTCAGTTAGATAAGGCATCAGTGACAGAGATAAATATGACTTAATTACTTTTAACCAGGTATCATAAGGTTCATGATTACACATGTATAATAGTCCAACCATAAGTAAATGCACTGTTTAGGTATAGACATCAAGCTTTTTGGCATAGATGACCTATGAGTACAATTAATCAAAAATGGTTTTGATTATAATCTAAATGTTACCATGCCATGATTCTATTACATTTACATTTACATCATTTGGCAGACTCCCTTATCTAGAGCAATGTACAAAAGTGCTTTTAAGTCTGTCTTTGAAGACATTAACTCAGGTTCAGTAGGTTACAAAAATAAAGATACCAAGAGCCTAAAATAGGTCACATACAAACAGGGGAGAAAGTGCTAGGTCAAGTGTTTTATGAAGAGGTGGGATTTCATAAAATGTCCTTTGAAGACAGCCGGTGACTCAGCTGTTCAGACCTCTAGAGGAAGTTCATTCCACCACCTGGGTGCCAGAACACAAAAGAGCCTTGTTGTATGCCTACCTTTTACCCTGAGAGATGGTGGGACCAGTCAAGCAGTGCTGGTAGCTCTGAGGGTGCGAGGTGCAGTGTGAGGAGTGATGACGTGACAAAACACGTTACAAAATACCTCTCCATAATCAAGAAGAAGGAGGAACAAACTCCTTTCTTTAAATTCTTTTTTTTTTTTTTGAGTATCAATTATTTCAGCAGATCATTTGTTTGAAGCTTCAAGATATTAGATTTAGAAAGTAAAATGTAAATATATTTATGTTTCAGATTTTTTATTTTTTTTAAATTACTTTCTATTACAAATATGCACATTGATAAATATCTAACTCATTTTTCCTTCAGTTTCTCCAGAGGTAACCCATCAACAGGATATTTGTCTTACACATTCTGGTAGGTTTCTGTTGTACACTAGGACAGTGTAACTTTATGAGTCAGTAATCTATTTTCCTTATTGGTTATGTAATAACTGAACTTTGAACTACAACGCCAAGCCCACACTCCACTCCTCAATGTTCAGTCTCTTCTACATCATTGGTTACGTAATAATAGAAATAACTGAAAGACCACACCTTACACTCCTTCCCTCCCACACTTACAGCACATGTTCCTCTTACAGTATTAATACAGTACCTTTTCTGGTTACATTAACCCTTTTGGCAAAAGGGAGAAAATCGGATAAGCCTTCCTACCTTTCATTGTAGTATGAAGTTTAAGCATGCACAAGAAGATACACAGTATGCTTTTGTCCAATTTCTGAATTGTTCAGTGTTGGTCATAAATGGCAACAAACCTAGAGCTGCAAATGCTAACTTCAAAAAAAATATGTATGCATATGTATGCCTTTATGGCCTAAAAGGTAGATTTATAATATTTTTAAATCTATAACACAAAGTGTAAAAAATAAAGGGGTCTTAAATCTTTCGAGACAAACTGTAAGTGGTTTTTGCCTGTTGATTTTTGCGTGAGATACAGCTATACCCATTAATTAAATACCTGTGTGCATACAGATAGCGCTATACCCATTAATTGAATGTGTTTTTACTACATGCTACATACTACAGGGTGTCACAAAAGTTTCCATACACAGGAGACTATGCATGCCAGCACCCCATTTTGTCTGTGCCTTCATCAGTAGGTGTTGGTGAAAGTTGATGAACAGTTCTGATTTTTTTTTTTTATTAGAATTATGTTTGGCAATAGTGATATGCTTGCCATGCTTCCTGTAAAAGTCCATTGCAATCTTGCAACATCTTCTCATGTGAAAGATTTCAATATGTTCTTCTTTTATCTTCTTCGACTTTGGAGATACCCTGTAGTATAGTTCTTCACAGCTTTCACAGAGACATCTGACATAAACTGTTGTTGTTTTCCTTGGATGACCTGTTCAATTGTTCAACCTGTCTAGCTGTTAGTGTACCATTTTCTCTTTCTTTTTCAGAACATTCCAAATTGTTGTGTTGCCCAATGCTTGTGCAATGGCTGTGATGGATTTTCCTTTTTTTCTCAGCTTTAAAATGGCCTGATTTTCTCCAACAGACAGCTCTTTTTTCATGTTGATTTATCCTTTTTAGTAACAAATGAAGTCTTAACAGGTAAAATCCTAGGCTTAGTTCAGGGGTAAACATAAATTAGTATTTGTTTAACAATCTCTCTAACAGGGTACACTGTTGTTTAACAGATCTAGTCTTAAAACTTATATCATCGCACATATCTTTTGATCTCAACCCCAAATGTCTTCAGTGTGTATTTAAAAACAAAAGAGCTGGCCTTGTTTCCAGTACATTTGGATGGGACTGTATATTGGGGAAGTCATAAGTGACATGGTATACATTGTCTTTATTCACTGACACTGACACTCACTTCTCATCTAGCATGAACAGCTTATGGAAGGTTAAATAAAATGTAAATAACCTTTGGACAGTATGCTCATTAGCCACTAGTCTGTTTTACCATGGGCCTTGCTCTTGGCTAGCCAAGAATGTTAAATGATGTTGAAATGATGCTGGGATCAACTTGCAGTTTCTGTAAACCATGCTTTAGGGACTTGGGCACACAGTGTTGTAGCCTAAAACCACATTTGTGTTCTGAGTTGCCATGGTAGTGGTAGTTCACTGTTGCTGTCTTCAAAAATCCAACTGTGCTGGAAAAATGTTTCAGCACCGATAAAAGTACGTCACTAACAACATTATGATGTCAGACAGAAGTGATGATTTACCTGTCCTGGTTGCAACGGCAACTGAGACAGAATGTTTTTACCAGGTTCCAACAATGGCATTTGATCCAGTCCAACTTGTCTCCAAAGCTGTGCTAGCAGCCAGAGTGATTCACCGCACCCACTAAATCTCTTTCTGAAGGCATTAATTCCTCAGGAGTAATAAATGTGCAGCTGATTAGTAATACAACTTAGAGTCACCTGTGTATAGTCACCTGTGTATTGTGTGCTGAAGTGGATGTCAGGTTCAGTGAATGAGGGGAGGCCACTAATAGAAGATCACGGGACATGTGTGCACACAAGACACCCTCAGCTTTGTGCTGTTATTACAGCCCAATGCCAGCTCCTCTAATCTGTGGTCCAATGCAGTACAATGTTCCTCCATGGAAGTGCTCAACAAAGTCTTCTGCCCACTTTTGTTCCTCCCATTAAAACAGTACAAAAGAGCTTAGATATAGCTAGCAGGCTGTGCAGACACTGAACACTTCACTCCTCACGGTGACTACACAGTACCCAAGGAAGGTAATAAACAAAGTGCAGTATTTTATAACTTATGTGGATTTCCCTATGGTAATAAGTTGTGTCGTTGCACAAGTGTGACTCATACGTGACAACATACCTTTGTAAATATAACAGCTTCTATGTATCTGTATGAAATTCACCTTCTGCTAGGTCAAGATTACACTACAAATTAAACACCCTCGTTTTTTCATTTCCATCAAAAGTAGAATGTTTCGATTTTTGTGATACTGGAAGTGAAAGGTTGTATTGATTGTTCTAACAGTTGTATGGTGATCATAAAATACTGGGTTTATGATCTGGATGTAAACTTTGGTCTCCACTACTTTGAAAGTCTTCACAGTTTTACAGGGGTGGCTGTGATACAGCTTGATCCCCAATCCTCCAAATCAACAATCCAGACCTTTAACCACTTGAGCCACCACTGCCTAGATCCTTCCTGTCAGATTAAACAAGTCTGGCCATTCTCATCAACAAGCAGAACAACCTCTCTTTGGCTGCTGTTTTTTTTTTTTTACACCATTTTCTGTGGAACCTTAAAGTTTGTGTGAAGCTCTGTGTGAAGATCAGTATATTAATCAACCAGGGTAACAACAAACATTCTATAAGTAAAGTCACTGAGATCATATTTTATTCCTAATCTGATATTTAATGTGAACATTAACTGAAGCTTTTGACCTATTGGGTTAGATCTAAACGGAACCCAATTATTTGAAATTGTACATTCTAAATGATAAGAATATAACTATTGTCTTGTCATGTAACTTCATATTTCAATCAGAGTTCAGGGTTTGGTCTTTGAAACCTGTCCAAGCGGACAAACAATCACACTCTCAGAGTAAATAATTGTGCTCTCATCTTTTGGCATCAAAAAGTCATAGCTGGCAGTTAAAATGTGAAGCACTTTATTGAGAGCTTCCTCATAAAAAATGGCAGTGTTGAGAGATTTAAGCATGACCTACAGCACAACCACAGGATAACAATGACATTCAACAAAAACAATACAAAAATAAGTGTATCTTACAAGAATATAAATGACATATCATATAAATAAACGTATTCTGATCTGTAACACAAAAGCAGAAATATACGCAACAGTCTTGTGATGGACGATGTCATATTTGTTTGCGCTGAAGACTGTTCATTTTACAGAAGATCATTAATATGTATTGTTCTATCAAGATATAATTCACTCTTATTAAATTAGTTATCAAAAAGAGAAATAAAGTGCAAAATGGTCATTCAGAATAACAGTCCACATCAAAATACATCAACAATAACAATAAACATACAAATAAATCTGTGTGGCATGCTTTTATGAATATTTCTTTTCCACTTTTTTTCTCATTTTCACAATACAGGAACATGAAATGCAAAGCAAAATGAACATTCAAGCTTGAGACATCTTCAGAGCTACACTTCTATGTGGTTTTTGAAGTCATTCAGTAGGTTGGACCTCTCAGAGTCTCGTGACTCAGAATGTTCTGAGATATTTTCATCAGCAAGTACTGTTGTGGACATCAGCTCAGTTTTTGAGTACGCCTCCGCAGTCATTGGAGCGAATAAGGCTGAAATACAAATGACATGATATCATTTAGAGTCAGATGGGTCAGATATTGCTCAGAAATTTTTGAATTAGTTTTAATCTGCTTAAATATTCAGTCAGCTGTAAATAAAAATGTGTATATAAAAATCAGTGCTAAGTGTTACTACCTCCCTTCCCTTTTCATAACACAACCCTTATCTAAAGGGACCCACCACATTTATTAGTAACTCCCTGTGAGCTGAATATGTTGAATACACTTATTAATATACATATTGAATAAACTTATACTGCTCTCATATAAGAAAAACTCTTTCTCACCTGTTTGTGGTCCTGGGAAACGTGCCATGGCCTGAGCTTTTATTGTCCTTTTGATGTGGTAACCTGAAACCAATTTAACATGAGCATGAGGTTTTAAGATAACAATATAATGTTTAAAATAATTGGGTAATCAAGGTATTTGTTCCAAATCAGAGAAACTGTGAGAGGCTTATATACTATAAGAGGTCTGTATATTTCTATAGACATGATTTGTGCTTTAGATTTTATTTTAGAATATACTGAGTATCCTCTGAATCATTAAGAAGGAATTAAAAAGGAAACAAAACGAGGGACTCCTTTTCATAGTAAACCTTTTGCCTGGATGTTGTGTAAGCTTTTCAAATAACATCTATTATCTTGCAGCTATGATAAGCATTCAGCAATACAAAGGATTGTAATATTACAGCAAACCAACATAAATGGTACTGCCTAATAAAAATTATATTGACCATAATATTCACATATTGAGCACATTTTGACCATATTCACAATTACATATCAGGGATTTTGTCTTTGCATTGCTCTGTCACACAAAAATAGACATATCCAACCCACCAAATATCGCAATGATCATCACAGCAGATGCGACGGCTATAGCTGCGGTCAGTGTAATTGCTGGCACAATTAAATGCATGACCTGCCATTTACTGTCAGGGTCCTTAGGCTTCGAGGAAAAATGTGCTGTAGGGGAAAAAGAGAAATATGTGTTTGCATGCATTTGAAAATTTGCATACACTTCTCAACAACCTTTTGTATATTTTAGGAAGGAAGTAAACACACCAAAATAGATTTATTATGTTCTTTTTGTGTGAAGTCATGTGGAGGAAGGAGCTCTAACATGTTTGACATGATGTGTCTGTAGAGTTCTTTCATTAGGCACTGGACACAGGCCAAGCTGATCTCACAGGTTGTAAATGTATGCTAGGACTTGTTTAGTAATTGAGTACTATTTTCCACACCCAGTTTGCAGATAATGTTATACATTTGCAGTGCTGTCTTTTCAAGAGAAAACTGAAATCAGTATAAGGTGTCAATTTGCTAACAACATGAGATGATTTACTGCTAATAAATGTCTTAAGATGGTGACACGATGGCGTGACAAGGTATGTTGCTGTCCCTAGGGTTTGTGTAGAGTTTGTCAAGTTCTCCACAAGTCTGCATGGGCTTCATCCAGGAGCTCAATTTTCCTCCCACCTCCCAAAACATGCTGGTAAGAGCATTGTGTTTGCTAAATATCCCCTTTGTGTGAATGAGTGTATACAAGTGTATGCATGGTGCCATTGGACAGACTGGAGTCTCATTAAGGCTGCATTTCCACCTTGAGCGACTGAACACTGTAGATGAATAAATGAAAGAATACTTCGAACTCCATCAATGGTAATAAAAATATAAAGAAGTGATGCTGGAGCTGATTATTTCTACGTTTTCTCCCACAAAATAATAATAAAAATATAATATAAAAGGTAAACTACTCTCAGAACTTACTGCATGGAGGCTGGCAGTAGACTTTGGTGACTCCATATTTTACATCCACACGCTTTGCCTGAGAGAAACCATTTTTTAATTAGTGACAACAATTCAGTATTTTTGAACATGACACAAAACACTACTCAAATTTCATCTTATTTACCTTAATACAGAGACCTGTACAAAGATCCAAAGCCAGATTTGGTTGTACATGTTTAAATTTGTCCTGAAGAAGCAGAAAACACAGTTCATTGCACATTAAAAAACAAGAAACACTCCAAAGAGGAAGTCACCTTCAAAAACAGACACACAAATTCTGATCTATTCTTACATGCTGGTATTTATATCTTGATAGATACTTAAAAAAACGTTAAAGGATCTTTATTCCTAAATTGTTTGCACTTCTGCACATCACTGCACCACTTCAGAAGCTTCTCAAACCTGTTGTAATAGATGTTTTAAATGATAATAAAAGTATGGGATCTTTGACTCATTGCCTCAAGTATTTGTAAGTGGTGCTAAAGTTAATGTTTCATTGCAAGTGACCAGTGGAAATGTTTTATTCAGGTCATGTTTTTGACTTTTTCCTTGCTGACAATCACACAATGCTGTCATTTACAAAGACATTACATGGAATTTCTTACCTGTCCATTCGACACACAATTAATCTTTTCATAATGATTTCAAAAAACTATTTTAGACTACTTGATAAAATAAGTAGTTTTTTTTTTTTTATCATAGTCTATTTTCTAATACAACATTATTATTGCAACACTATTGACTATTAGTATCCTTAGTATCTGTAGTGTGATCCGTTTATGAACCAGTTCAACCAGTATCTGTCTCATTGAAGTAAAGAAAAGTAAAGATTATGTATACAGATTTCTACATAAATCTTTTTTGTACTACAAAGAAATGCACCTTCTGTATGTTGCATTTTCATCCATTTCAGATATATATAATTTCATATAGGAGCTAGTTTATAAAGTTTTAAAACTTCCTTACTGTGGCCTATAGATCTAACACAGATACAATAATGCCAGATGTGGTATCTTGGGAAACTGTCTTTAAAATATTAGAAGCTGATATGTTTGCTGTATGGCTCGTTAAAGAAGAACAGGTCACTACATCTGATTGATTTCAACTCACCACATCAACTAAGATGGTTTGTGTGTCCTCAGACTCAGACACCCCTGTCTTGGACCATACACTCAAAGAGAGCCTTGTTTTAACCCTTGAAGTCACAAGTAGCTGTGGTACATCCTCTTCATTAGAAACTTTTATGTCCCAAGCTAAAGAGATAGAATAAAAAGTTAAAGTGTGTTTACTTACACAACAACTTAGGCTTCTAACAAATCTTAGCATTTGTTAGTATATAAATGTTGATACATTTGGCCAAATTCAGTGCATAATTTAGCTACAAGCTCCAAGACATCCACCATTTATTTTATTTATTGAATTATTACTATTATATGTTTTAAAAATCAGACCAATGAAGCTAATGCAGCTCAGACAAAGCTTGAAGACAACCTTTACGATGAAATTAATAATATAATTTTTGTATTTCAAATAAATTTTGAAATTAGACTGGAAATACCTGCTATTTATATTCACACACAGTATATATCAGTATGAAGCAGTTAGTGAAGATGAATAAACATTACTTTATTTGTGTGATTATGAGTCTTAATGGATTTATTGGCAGATTTTGCCTTGAGAATCATTTAGGTTTAGGCAAACTTCTAGTGGATTTTGATATAATACATAAGCATTTTATCCTCCAGTCTCAGCCATGAAGGCCACGTCATACTGTTCCACAGTTTAGTGTTTTTCAGCTTTTAAAGACTGTTTGTTATCTGCTCATTTATCCAAAAATCAGAGCAGGGAAATCTTTAAACTCTGCAAAGAGAAACAGTTCGAGGAAAAAGCTAGGAAATACTGCAATTCAAGAAAGCATTGTATTTCAAGTTATGTAACAGCCAAAAAAAAAAGTTCAGGCCACATGAACTCACTTTCAATAAAAGGTTTGATAACATTGAGATTTGCATGCACAAGTTAGTATATTATTAAGTGGAAGTAAATTACCAAGAAAATTCCCATCTGAAAATGGGCACTTTATCCATACGCCGGTCTCAGTGATGAACTAAAAGGAAAAAAACATCAAAGCACACATTGTCTGAGAGTTGAAAGGAAACATCAGTTTCACATGGTAGAATAGTGTCTATAATAAAACTGAAGCATGAGGACACATAGAGACATCAACAGTGTATGATCAAAGGCACTGAGGTTAAACAGTAATATTTACCTTCATGCAAAGTTTGGGATGTGGATCCACTGTTGAATATGACACCTGAGAACGGTGTGGTTACAAGTCATTGCTAGCATCCTTTTATTTACATTCCATGTATGCGTTTTTTTAAAAGCTTTTATGTATATATTTCTTTGTAATCAAGAGCTTACCATTCCTTTGACATATCTCTGTGAAGAATTGGCAAGGTCTTGGCACACGCCTTGGTCTTGCAGCTCACACAGAGAAATAACAGCATTAACTTGGCATGAAGCTTCCCATGACAGTGTTTCCTCCACAGGGTCAAAAGTTATCCCAGTCCAGAGTTCCTCAACACCTAACAAAAAACATTTCTATCTGTTGCTTGTTCATCATCATGAGAAAAGAACCTTGTGCTGCTTATTCTGAAGAACTTTTATACTTACGATTTCTGAAAGGGCAGACTTGAATTCGAGAAGCATCAGTCATGACAGACCAGCCCTGTGACAAAACAGCACAGTCATTTATATCACTGCTACTTAAAGAGCAACTATGTCATACCTAAGAGTTACACATGTAATCAGTTGTTACCTCGATGCACAAGCAGGGCACTGGTTTGGAGTACTTCAGGGTTACATTTTTAACTGGATTCTCCTTTTTTAACTGTAACAGGAAACATGACTATTTGAAAACACAGTATTTGTCCTACTTTATCTTCCTATCAAAGATAGTAAATGATAAACGAGTTGTCATTTCTTTATTGCCTTCATGACAAAAGAATCAAGCTCATCATACCAACACCCAGTGTGCTCCATTATACCATTAAATCCTACACATGCTGCATCTGTAAGTGTAATAACTGTAAATATAAGTTCCTGACCTATTTTAATCTTTCCACTAATCCAACAGACCACTGGTCTATTTTTGTTTTTTGTTTTTTTTTGTTGTTGTTGTTGTTGTTTGTACTGGTCTATTATTGTCTTCATTTTTAGATAGCATTAACTATTCAATGAAAAGGAGAAACATGAAATGATACATTGCTGCAGAAATAAGGGAATATTTAAAGATGGAATTTGAATCATATTTGTTTTCAGTGTACATTACATTGACAATCCATATCCCTTTACTTTTAAGTAAAGGAAAAGACTGCATGCTATTTTTTTTCTTTCCCTGGCTTGTTGGACGTGCACTAGCACCATATACAGTATAATTAATGCGAGTGAAATAAACTGGAAGGATTTGGATCAATACATCATTTTAAAATGCAACATTTGAAATGAATCAAGGCAACAATCATAAATTATAATTAATAATTAAATATAATAAATTATTTATTAGATTTGATTATCAATTATAATCAGATGACAGGTGTGTCAAAAATAACTTCACATTTTAAAACATATAAATATGCTAGCATGATGATTTATCCATAAATATGTTAATTAAAAGTTCTTTGGAAAACATATTGACTTTTACAAAATGTTTACTAGCACAACTGAGGCAAGAAATGTTTTCAGTGGTAGGGAATTGTATATATATATACATATAAGTCACTTGCACTAGTCAATAATTGGCATTTGGCAGACACCCTTATCCAAAGCGACCTACATTTCTCTCATTTATACAATTGAGCACTTGAGGGTTAAGGGCCACCTACATCCCTAACTGCTGTGTGTATTGTACCCATATCTACTATATTTTTACAAGCGTTAGGGGAAAAAAAAGGAAGAAATGTAGATCAAGCTATCAAACCTGCAACTTGCAAAGCCCTTTACACTTTCTATTTGGGTTTACACAAATTAAGCCACTAACCCCATTCCAGATACTTTTCATATGTTAATATCAGACATGTGTATAGAAACATTAGAAAATCAATTCACCAATACGTGAGCTCCAGTTCCAGTGCAGATGTAATTCTTGTGGCAGAGTCTTACATGGTAGTCTCTGTCCTCCAGCATGTCTGACACACTTAAATGCACTTCTTTCCTCTCCATATCCACCTCATAGTTAATCTTGCCGGCTGCCAGACACCAAGATTTTCCATGAGACCATAGCTTACATCTTTAGCTCATCTATTACATTTTACAAGGGTTTCAATTCTGGAGATGGATATAAAACCAAAGATAATAATCTCAAACTTACTGGTGCATTCTGGGATGTTTCCTTGTAAGTCCTTGTTTCTGCAGTCTGGCATAAGAAAAAAAAAAAGGTTTAACCTCGTTTTGACGGGCTAACTATCAACTAATAAGTGAGACATCTAGCATGTTACTAAATTTAGCATCATGACATTTCACTTAACAAAAAGGAAATTCTTGGGCTTTTGTGTTACCTCTAATGTAACATTATACCCCACCCCACCCCATACCTGGAACCTGATATGATTTGGAATAAGCCACATCACAGAATTGGGGCCAGGTTTGGAGGGTTAAGTGAACATCCTGCCCTATGCCTACTTCCAGACAATCATCCTGTATAGTCACCTTCGATAAAAAGTCACACAAAACCAATCAGTTATCCATTCTTTAAAATCTCCAAATAAGTAAATTTGCAGTATCTGGCACAGAAGGAATTAAACAGACTGGCATGAACTTGCACATGAACTCCAATTTGCTGCAATCCATCCTTGAAATGCAGACAATAGTACCTGATGGCCCACCACTTTTTCTTTGTGTGTGCGAGGGAAGGTCACGATCCTGCAGTGTTCCATCATCGCCGCACTGATTGTGCACATGTAGATGCCGTGGATGTGCTCTGGAATAAAGGAAGCAGCTACAGTCACTGATTCAAAACAGTTTTTTTCATCATGAAAGAGACCATCAGTAGTGCTGTGTTGTGGAGATATATAACAATGACAGCACTAGATCCTTTGAAGATTAGATCAGCAGGGACATCACCATAATCACAGTAATTCACATTTGTCCTGGTATGAGTCACTTATGTAGAGTAGGACCATGACTCATAACGTAGCAGGAAACAGAACTGCTGTATCTAACTTCCAACACTACAATGACAAGTGTTAAATTAACTTCCACAGTTAATCTTCAACTAACTCATTTAACTTGCAAATATAACACATAGTCATTGTCCTGAGAGAAACTTAGACCTACTCTTTAGATGTAGATGAGTGCTGACTCTGAGGTAAAGAGAGCATCGTCGTGCCCCTTCACACCTCATCACTGTGGAGATGCTTGTGTTCCTGAACACATCTCTGGTCATGCCATCCGGACGTTTCTTGCATTGCTCAAATGACACTGTAAGACACAGATTCCATCAAGTACATGGCACATATTCCTTTGCTAAGTGATGAATTAAGTGAGGCTTTTTTAGTTTTCAGTAGCATGTAATATTTCTATATATAATAATGTCCCATTATAATAACTTCAAAACCAATGTTTCAGTAGTAATTCTAAATGCTAGTGAAAAGTGCCAAACCAAAACATACCTGTCATGGCAAACATTTCTCATTCAATGAGATAAGTTTTTAATAGTTTTATGTGTGTGGACCACCCACGTCACTATTATTTGTGAGATCGTATCTGATGCAAATTACACAGCAGTGTATGATCCAAAAATAAATGAACAATATAACAAAACAGTACTCACAGTGAGGCTTCACCTTGCAACGGAGTCCCTGTAAATAAAGAAGCCCAAATGCGTCAGGCTATCTGATACACAGTGTTCCCAAATGATACATAGAGGTGCAGTAATACAGATTAGATTTAGTCACAATAGTCCTGGCAAGAGGAAGCAGCTGAGACAGTAGGGGTTTGCCCAAAGTACTTTGCACAGTTCAACATCCTGGTTGTTCACAGCTGAAGTTAAGGCTATATTTATGCATTCTCATCTATAAAGTCCTTACTGGATATTTGTAATGTGACTGGAACTTTGGCTGTATGATTCCTTAAGGCAAATACCAGTAACTTTAAATAGAAATGCTGCTAGAATGCTGTATTTCTTCAAAAACATACATTGCCAAGTAAATACAAATAACATAAACATGAGTCACAGCCTTTTATTAAGTGTAGCTCTTAATAATCATTTATAAGGGTGGGAAACTAGGACTGAAAATGGAAGAGGAAAATCACACTTTCGTATTGTGTGTGTGTGTGTGTGTGTGTGTGTGTGTGTGTGTGTGTTATAATAAGTATGTGTAACAGCACCTAACATGTTGAAGTAATTGATTAAAAACAGTCTGGTTTCCTGTAGAGATAATTCTTAAGCTAATTTAAATGAATGTTTTATTTATATAAATTTAAAATTACTAGAAAACAATTCCCTGCTCTTTAATGAAGTTTAGTTTAAGTGAAATAAGTGAAATATGTAGAGATGCCATGTTATATGTTATAATTAAAAAAAAGATTATAAAGCCTTGAATTCCATAAAAGGATTTGATTTGATTTGATATATAGTGTATTACATCAGGGTGTAATTTCCAACAGCAACCATTATAATAAATTCTGCTTTTATCAGGAACTTATATAGACATCATAGTTAATGATCAATGTATTTTGACTGATCTTGGCTTTTAATTGTACACCCTGGTTTGATTGGACCACTGTTGGTGGCAATTATACAATACATTCTCAGCAGACATAAGAAGATTTCATTTCACTCTTTAATGTTAGATCTTTTAATAATCATCTTAAAATCATTAACAACAATAACTATATTACACAACACAACTATAAGAATGAAATAAAAAGACCTTTGACATGAAAGACTTTATGACCTACATCACCAGAACTTCATAGATCTCATCTCAAACAATCACACACTGGTATAAAGAATATTGTGTAAATGATTTTTTAATGAAATACCTGTGAGCAACGGGATTCACATTGCTCAATCCTCTCTACTCGTTCTCCCAGCAGTCTGGAAGTGCAGGAAGCCAGCAATAACAGCAGCAGTGGCAGCAACACACTCTTCATCTTTAATCACAAGACTGGAGTGGGTTGAGGAGTGAATAGGCTAAAGGTGCTGAAAGAAGAGAAGTCAGATGATGGACTAAGGGTAGATTAAGCCTGTATGTACAGTCTATTGTTCTGAGTTGTGTTTCCTTCTGAAGCTTTATGGCCATTTCATTTAAAAGTGAAGGTGATGTGCTCTTATTATATATAGCCATGGGAGGGGAGGGACTCTCTCTCTCTCTCTCTCTCTCTCTCTCTCACACACACACACACACACACACACACACAAAAACACACACACACATACATGTACTCTTTCCTCTATTTACACATAA
>JAOTRN010000016.1:6192686-6205998 GCA_028566695.1 Bagroides melapterus
GTTAGTCATTCATGGTTTCTCCTATACACAAATTCAGTGAATATAAACTGATCACTTTATTCCTTAAATATTGATTCTTAAAAGCTTGAAATGATCTGTATAAACACCCTCAATAATTTGAGTGTATCTCCCCACTATGAAAACATTATGTATTATTCTTTTCCTTATTGCTAAGGTGGTAACATCAAGGGTTCACAATTTGTACCTTTAATATGTATCTTTCAAATAGATATGTGAATATAGAGTACCTTTAAAATTAAATTCAGGCACATAAATGGACCACAACAACCACAGAAGTACCTTTTAATATTACTGTAAGAGCTAATTGTAGTTGCATATCTATATGTTCTACATTACATGCATCTTCCCTGGTAAAATAAGCTAAAAGCTATAAAAACATGCATCTTGATCTCACCACAACAATGACGGCAGTACATGAGTTCATGGTGATTCCATGACCTACCTGTGTAGCAGAGTTCATGAAGCAGGTATTGCCCAGGTTGGAGAGGCCACACAGGCCTGCTTTCTCACTATGCCTACTCTGGTCCGAGTACTCGTAACTGCTATAGGGAGGGTAGGATGAAAGGCTGTAGCTAGAGTTTTTCACACTGCAGTGAAAGAAGTGCCAGGAAAGACAGAAAGACAGATGGGGAAATACAAGAAAAAAAAATAATTAGAGGAAGCATGAATCCAAGTGCATGGTCCAAAAAGCTGCATCACATCACAAATAAACCGCTGTTCTTGAGTCTCCAGTTCCCATAAACAAATATCCAAAATCCTATTATCTCAAAAGCCTATCCTCCTAAATGCCTGAGCATCCTACAATCCAAACCGCCATCCAATTCACACAAAAACATAACATCAAACATCAAATCTGGCATGATCAGTGACTACAGTCAGCACTCCAAGTCTCGCATGTCCTCCCCGCCAAGGCCCCAGTGAAAGCACATGGTTTTGCAGCAGACCTCTGGGTGCAGTGCACGCCTCGGTCCCATTGATCTGGCTGTGTGGTGTCGCCGCTCAGCACTCTCTCGAGCCTCTCCGGCCTCAGGCACCACCAGCAGCACAGGAGCATCTCCCCTCGGCCGCCATGCCCCCACAAACATGCAGAGAGAGAGAGAGAGAGAGAGAGACAGAAAGAGAGTGAGAGAGAGAGAGAGAGAGAGAGAGAGAGAAAGGGGGAGGTGGAGGGAAAGAGGGGAAAGGGGAGGAGAGGAAGTAGAGAGCAGCTCCCAGTTACTGCTGAAGCAGGGAAGCTCTGCAGGCCAATAGTGTCATCCGAGCTTGTCCTGTCCCTCCTGCTCCAAACAGGAGAGATGGAGAAAGACAGTGGAGAGGGAAGGGGGAGGAAGAGAGCTGGTGGGGGGATATTTATAGAACAGCAGCAGAAAGCTAGTAAGGCAGCCTCAGTAGCCGACGGGATGATCAGCTAGAGGCGGGGGGGGGAGTCACAGAGAGAGAGAGAGAGAGAGAGAGAGAGAGAGAGAGACAGAGAGACAGAGAGACAGAGAGAGACAGAGAGATAGAGAGAGAGAGAGAGAGACAGACAGACAGACAAGGTTGCGGTATGCTAAGCAATCCAGGTGCTAAGCACTCCGGATGAGACTTGGGACGGCACTCTTGTTGTGTGACTAAGCATTTCTGTGGAGTGCTACAATCCAATATACAGAGAAGAGAAGCCTGTAATTGAGCACACTGCCCTAAACACTGCACTGGAAAGTGCACAGAACACACAGTGTGAAGGTCATAAAGACTGCAGAGTATGCAGAGATAAAAAGCTCACAAAGACAGACAATGATGGAGAGTCAATGAGGGGGGAAAACAAGCAACGAGCAAAGATAAAGAGCAAAAATGCACAAAAGGGGAAAAAACTAAGCCAAAGAAGACAAAAAGCACTGTTATGTGCCATTCCGCATCACCACTAGATGGATGGTTAATTATTTATTAGATGCTACTTTAGCACAAATGGTGCCATCAAAGGCAGAAACATCATCTGCAAATCAGCATATGAACCAATTCAATTCTATACAATTACAGGCCGTAATATTCTGCCTACGTAGTCACTGTTACAAGGACATGAAGGAGAATCCAAACAATTAACACTTGCTATTTCCCCACACACTCGGTGCACATGCTTAAGGCAAATGGGCTGGGAAAAGATGACCGTAAACAACATTTCAAACAGATTTGCTGAACAAGACGCTGCGTAACGAGGCGGTGCTTAGCTGGATACACATCAGAGGAGACGCATGCCGTGTCATCGTTCAGTCTCTGTTCACCATATATAATGTACTGTTTGGGGAGTAGCCATTTTCACACTGTCTGAATTCTCAGTGGACAGATCAGACTCACTAGATACTGATGCATACTGAGGTCACA
The DNA here is from genome assembly GCA_028566695.1 of Bagroides melapterus. Classification (NCBI taxonomy): domain Eukaryota; kingdom Metazoa; phylum Chordata; class Actinopteri; order Siluriformes; family Bagridae; genus Bagroides; species Bagroides melapterus. The sequence continues at coordinate 6,195,066 of JAOTRN010000016.1, forward strand.
CTGAAGTATTAAAAAGCACAGCAACTTTCAGTTTGAAATTTACTAGAAATTTTCAGAATAAATACTAGTGCCCTCTAAAGCTGTCAATGTTTTGAGGTTTTGTAGCACAGTTATCACAGTATTATGCTTTCGTTTTGGGTCAGGTGTTAATGAGAATGGTGAAGAACATAACTGACTCAAAGACAACAAATATTATTTATAAGAACTACAATCATTTTAACACATTTTTACACAAAGTGAAGGCAATTTACTCCTCTCCTTCTGAAAGGCTATTTCCAAAGCAATTCACAACTGAGTCAAGTATTTTGAGGGATGATGACCCAACAGCTGAGGCTAAGCAACACAAAACTTTCCCAAATTTCCAATCAGTATTTAAAAAGCTTTAATCCCTGAACCACCACTCACACTAGATTTCTTTCTCATGTTTTTTTCCTCATATTTTGCCCATAACACTTCAAGATCTATCATACAGTCGACCACTAATCCCTGGGTTTGGTGAATACAACACTGTTTCTTTGAGAGCTTTATTGTTTTTAATATGCATGTAATATGATAATACAAACATAAAACGGCATCTAAAAAACTAGGACGAGTTGTAGTCGGCCCATGAGGTCAGAAATAAATTATTCACATTATTCATTGTCTACCTGGTCCAGCATCTGTACTGCACGCATTTGACTATTATTGCCTCCACTGGGTAGTGTATAAAAGCAACATCAGTATGATTTAAGACACTATCCAGTCCATTTCATAAGTGTATGAAAACTGAATCAAGTAGAAACAGCATAAAAGTTAGGTGTAGGATTGACCTGATTTATGGAGATTTTGTTGTGCCTGGATCTGGGTCACATTATCTAAGCCTGTTATCAGCAGATATTTAGAAATTTATTAGACCAAAGCAAATTAGCTTGAAAATGATTTTTTGATTTATTGCATACTTAGGTGGTAGGTGATGCATAACATTTTTCACCAATCAAACATGAATCTTTAACTCATCTGTATTTTATTTATTTTATTTATTTATTTATTTATTTATTTATTGCTATTTTTGGTTTTTTAAAAGGTGAACCACAAAACCAATGAAGTGACTGATACTGAGTGAGACCGTGCTTCAGGTTAACAGCCGTACACAGACTACAAATTACATTTACAGCTCCAGTGCTTCTTTAAGCATCGTATTACACTATTTAAAACCATTACACAAAGCCGTTTTTTTTTTTTTTACTCTTGTGACGTTCAGGCAATCAGATATGAAGCCTGTGAGACAAAAAAAAGATAACGTTCTTTATAACAGGGAGAATATTTGGACATGGAAAAGTGCTAAATATAAATAAATTAAGATTAAAATTAAACAGAGTGAAATGCGACGACTTTCCTTTAAAATAAAAGGAGAAAGGGTGAAACCTTATACAGTGTGCTGTTGAGTCTAGAATCTGCTCTCCATAGTTTCAAACTAACAATCTACTGTACATTTAGCTCCTAATTCACTACTGTTTTTTTTTTTTTTCACCCACTACCCTGACTAGCTCTCAGATTCCCACACTACTCACTAGTCAATGCAGCCCCCTGTTAAATGCTTAAGTGGAGGCCCAGTGGTTAAGGCTTTGGGCTACTGATCAAAAAGTCATGCTTGAAGAAGCAGCCTACACTGGTGTATAGGTGTATCCTATATCCTGTTATACACGTCAGGAATTTTAGTGAAAACAGTGAGTCTTAATTAAGAGATTAATTAAGTGAAACATCATTAAGAACACAAGTTTATAATGAGGTAACACTCATGCATCGCCTGTAATGAAGTGTCATTATCTTAAACACTACAAAAAATGTTCACTGTAAATCTTCCTCATCTTGTTCTTCCTTATTTACTCTAATATCTCAATTTCTGCACCAGCCCTAGTAACCATACACATTTTCCAAAATGAAAAAGCTGCACTGTACACTGTAAAAGTAAAACTAACAACTAATCACTATAACCTCATGAATTTAAAGCAGTCATCAAATAGGAATTAAAGGAGATGTTTCCAAAGCAATCCTACAGACAACAATCATACAGAAAGAGTGGTGATGTATAAAGGTGGCCTTCTCAAATGCATGCAAAATGATGAAAAACAGTGAAAAAGAGCACTCCAACAGTGTTTAGTTGTGGGTATGGATGTTATCTCTTCCTGAGGTTTTGTGTCAGCATGCAGCAGAGTGGAGAGAAGGGTAAACACAAGCAAACTAGTGAACTAGTGGACACTACAAGCTAAATCTAAACCTATTCTCTCTTAAGCGCAGCTCAGAGGGTCAGTGTGTGTGCTGATCAAATACAATCTGCATTTCCAAAATGTGCTGATTCTTAGATTTTTTTAAAATGTCAGCATTTCTTTCTGATGTCCAGCTTAAACATTCTTTAAAAAAAGTAAGTACCTCACAATAACATGGTATACAATTAAATCATCTCTCAGTTTCAACAAGACTGCCAATGCAAATGAATCCTGAGTTACAAAAGCCGCTCAAGCTCCAGTTATGTACCTGAGAAGCTGTATATAAAAAAAAAATTTTAAAAAAAACCTTTACAACGTTAAGTCCTTCAACAAGAGATATAGTACAAATAAATTTAAAGGTAGCACCTGAGACAAGGGTTTAAAGTTTGAAAGGTAAAGTACTACCTTATTCTCTCAAGACCTTTGAATTAAAAGCCTTCTCAGCAGTGACAGAGTGATAGAGCAAAATAAAGAAGGTAGAGATAAAAAGGCTTGAAAGAAAGAGAAAAAGATGTTTTTGTCTCTGGAGTGTTTGAGACTAAAACATTTAGCGTTCTTTACTCATCTGCATTTAACTAGCTTTAGAGGCTATATATACACCTAATACTATACCTCATCAGAACTAACCTACAAACAACAGAGTAGTGACAGAGCAGAATAGCTATAGCTTTTCTTACTGGCACAAAGGTCTTGCAGCCTCTTCCCATAGACTTGAAAAGTCTCTGATTGAGAGAGGAAAAAAAAAAATCTGTAAGCAGCCATATATTACCTAAAAATGTCAAATGTCTTACTTTGACCATTTAGAAAGATCCATTTATCTATTTGTGGATTTCACTCTGGGGTTAATAAAAAATCTATTTGATACCACAGAAGCAGAGGAAAGCCAGGCTGATCTTGGGAGCCCTTCGATCCAGTGTCACTGTGAGCATCGCTAGTGTACTACAGTAAGTCAGTGTGACACTTATCTTCCCATGGATTAAGCAGTGATACTCTGCAGAGAAAACCAGCACATACACAGACACTCCAAACTGGCCAAAAGAACACACACAAGCTTTGTCCCAATACTCCAAACTGTTCTTGCCCTCCTTTCCCTTGTGCACTCAGCCAGCAAAACAGCTATAAAAATAATGAAGACATCAGCCTTGCAATAAAGAGTTTGCTAGAATTTTGCTGCCGATGCAGAAATCTGTCATCACTGAATGGTGGAGGACGAAGGAAAGGAGGCTATTTGGCGTGCTTGGCTGGCTCTGAAGAGCACAAACACACAAACCCATGCGGTCTTTGAGTATATTTTCAACTATATTAGTCCCGCCCTCCCATAAACCCCTCCCACTGAACCACGCCCAATTTGGCGCTTACTTCCTGCTGCTGAAGCTGCTGTTATGATTGTTTGTGAGAGATGAAGGGGAGATCTTTGGTAAAGCAGAGAGATTGGAAGCACCAGATGACCTTCAAAAGATAAAGAATATCATGAGTTAGAAGAAATTAAAGCAAAGCCTTTACAGCCTTTTACAGCTGTTATTCTTCTGTTTTGATATAATGAAATGGGTTATGGAAGCAACTCAAGCAAAGTATAAAAAGAATTTAGCAGTTATGCACAACATGACAAACAGTAAGAAAGAAAGAAATGGAAAAATGAGTAGCAGGATACACAAAGTAGCAATATATGATCTTGAGGCTGTAAGAAGGCTTTTAAGCTTCTTCTAATCATGAAACAGTAAATACACTGGGAACTTGTGAATTCATGGTATAGTTCTAGCATTCTGATTGGAATGCCACCAAAAAAACATCCACACAGAAGATGAGGCATAGACAAATACGTCAAGACACTTCTACTGATAACTTGTGATGATTTAAAAAAAAAAAAAGAAATGAGGACTCATATACAAATCGCTTACTTCGGCGTAGAGGAACCTCGAGGCCAAGTTCCATCCTCGTTCTTCTGCTCTATAACAAGAACCTGCAAAGAAAGTCACACATCAGTCAGCTGAAGTTTTGTAGGTTTTTAAATAATATTCAATAATTCAGGGGTTGCAACCGTAATCCTGTAACATACAACCCAGATAAATGTTCTAATCCAGTCCCCCAAATAACTGAAACATTTTCAATAAAACAGTATTGTGGCTCGTCACTGAAGTGAAGTGAAAAAGGGCTAGTCTGTTATATTACACTAGGGGGCAAGATATAGTGAAACCCTCAGGGCCGTAAATTCAGTTACATTACCTAATGATTTATTATTAAACTAATCCATCATTCCTGGTTGCAACACTACAAAATGTAAAATACTTATTGCTACACCATAATTTGTATTCTTGGTTGTGAATGGTAGTGTGTCCATGCATTCAGAATGGAACTTCAAGATGTGTTAATGGTCACTAAATATTTTTTATACAGCCCACTTGACAGGAGACTATGTATAATGCTGCCTGCTAACTAAAATGTTGAGCTACAGATTCTAGACATCTTTCTGAACTATGCTAATGGGCTAGGCAGAAGAGCAAACTTCAGTTGAACACACAGACCTGCTGCTTACAGTCACTGTCCTTTACATAACCAGCATTCCTTTTACTAGTCAGTCCAGAAACATCAGAAAACCCTATTGTGGACCTTTTATAATGTGCTAAATGTGGGGCTTACTCCAGCAACAGCAATGTGGAGATTGTTTATGCAAAGAGTAAAGGTGACATACAAACTAAAGGCAGCTCATCAAAAAGTATTGTGTAATAAAAGAAACATTGCAATACATGCTTTTGGAGAAAAATAATCAATAACACAGTGGTGTGATATAAAGCTGAGGGGCAATAACATTACAAAGATAATTATTCTCTTATAATAGTATGTGCTAAATTCACTTTATAACACAGCATTTTGCCAATAATTCAAAAGAGTTCATTTATTACAGTACATAATTTCATCCATTTATAGTTACACCTGAGCTATAAACAGCCACTAACTCAAATTTCTCTTGAAGTTGGAAAACTGCTTGTTACAGAGAAACCAAAAAGAAAAAAAGACAGAAATTGGGAAAACCTACCCATCCTTTGTACAGCTTTACATTTGACTGTTAAAAAGCACAGACTGGAGTGGAATGGCTTCATAATATCAGGTATTTTCTTTTTTAAATAACATGTTTTTCCAGTTGTCAAGTAGAGGATGTGGAACATCAACCATAATAAGTCCCTATGAATGAACTGTTATATAAATTAAAATGATGTGCAACACCTCTAGCTGAAAGAATGACAGTACTGACCTGTCTCAGCAATACAGAAATTATTCTCTGTCACAAAGATTGTTTAGCACAGTTGTTTTCACTGGATAAAAACTAAACCACTCCAAAAAAAAAAAAAAACAAATTTACATTGTCTTTTATTTTCCTACCTGCCCCTGGTAAAGTCCAGCATCTTGAATGGTGCTGTCTGGTTTGTTCAAAGGCTCAAAGGTGTTACTCATATATTTGTTCCACAACCTGGTCTCCTTTTCTTCAGGAATGCTGAACAGTTTGCGCATCTCCTTTTCAATAGTGTCTGCGAGGGACAAGTCTCATATTAGGCATCAGTGAATTCAGGCATATTATGTAGTGTGTCTAGTCCAAGTTGTTGAAAAGCACCATACAGAGATTCAGACTTCAATGACAGTTTTCATATTAATGTTGATAATATAAACTACTACAATTTGAACCTTTGGATGTTATGATCATTGTCAAACTTTAATCTACAATGTGGAAAGCATTCACCAGTCTGAGTCTTTGTAATTTCATATCTACAAAGAATGTAGGGCCCAAACAACATTCTGGGGTGAGGAGGGGGATTCTTCTTCTTACATGACATGGGTTAAAAAACATTTACTTGCATGGAAAATAAAGTAGGTGATAAAATAAACAGCAGTAGCAGTGATTTGGCAGTGACGTATCAGTAGGTATTGGGTATAAGTTACCAAATCACATAAACTTACCTATTGTGTCCGCTTTACTAAAGCGTCTAGTGATGACATTGTCCATGTTGCTGTCTTCACATAGCTTTAGCTCAGTGAGGTAGACCTCCACTTTGCAGTGCTTTACAAACATCCCCTGCTCAACCACCTACAAAGAGCAGAGCCAAAATCCCAACAGGAAAATGAACAAATTGTTTGCAAATTAGTTATTAATGCCCAACTATAGAATTTGTTTCAAAATAAGAAAAAAAAGACAGTATGTGTGTGAAGTCATTGCTATAGAACAGCAAGACCTGTACAGAAACACAAAAATGAGGAACGCTTAATTTAGCAACCGTGCACAGAGACAGCTGAAGAGTCCCCTACTATTTATTTCACACCACTCCTCTATGAGTGAAGCAACACACTATAAGGATAAACTGTCACTTGTTCTTGGTTTGAATTTGCTGTCTTCAACACAATGTGTATACAATAACCCTGTGACTCCTACCACTTTTAACTGAGCAAAATGATTCGACTTGACTCATGTCTGCGATTATATGCTCTTGCTCTAGCACACATTCACTCACTCCCTGTCTCTCTCCCTCTCTGACCTCAGCCGGCATTCCTCCTCTTTACAAACAAGGACACACAAATGCAGGTGCCTAGAATCAGCCTCTATGCTACATCGAGCACCAGCCAAAATGCTAAATCCAACAGGCCTCCACGTAGTACTAGAAGCCACCAAAAGTGAGGAAAAAAAGAATGAACCTCTTGCATGTTGTGCCTAGCAGATCGCTCCATGTAGCGTTGCAGTCATCCAGAGTCCCTCTTAAAATAGAAACGCACAGGCTACTTGATACCCCTGTGACATACATGGCTAAAAGGGGAGGAACAATCGGGCTAAAGAGAAGCTCCACAAGCAGCCATGATTCCATGACTGGGAACATTTGAATAATCAACATGGCCGTCTATTATACTATAACGAAAGTGAGGAAGAAAACTTTGCGGAAGTAACGTAGAAGGACAAAACTTTTAGTGATTTACTGTAAAGTCAAAAACGTATTTTGGTAATAAAATAAATCATGTGAGAATCTGATGGATGAATCTCTTAATATTTGCAGACTGAGGTGAATGGAAATGGCACTGTGGAGAACTACACCACCACAACCTCACCAACCTTCACTCAACGTTACACAAACATCCTCATTAAAAAACACCAAAGCAATTCATTCAACTGTATTAAACTGAGGTCACTGTTAGAAGCATACAGAGCATTTCACTACACATGTACGCCTTCACAGATAAAAACCTACTTTTCGGGCGATTGGTTCCTGGCCCTCAGTCAGCCCATACCAGCTCACTAACTTATTCCAGCCCTCAGTAGGCACAAGGATGTAGTCCAACTCATCAATAAGGTGCTCCTTAATGGCAAGGACATCCCCATCTAAAACAGTACAAGACAGAGACAGGAACTGGTCAAATGTGTGACTAAGAGTGTACATTTTAATGAAACACTTAGCTGCATAAGAGTAAGGTGATCAGTATATGACTATACAGCATACATGATTTTATTAACATATGAAAACTCTCACATTTGTGGCATGACATAAAAGTACTCAATGTAAACAAAAAGTTTTATGGCTGACCTTTAAGGAGACCCGAGTTGTCCACTGGTCCAGGGTAGACATTCTGATCTCCCATCTGGTACTTATCCCAACTGTCAAAGCCCACATATTTCTTCCACTGTTTGAACCAGTGACTGTCTATTAAGTACCTGTTAAAAAATTAACATTTATATAGTTAAACCTCCACATGAAGGAAAAAGCAAAGTGATGATGACACATTATTCCTGGTGTTCACATTTCTGTGAAGGCTTATGTGTTCAAATGAGAACTGTGCTAAAGCCTATGATATGTGCTACATTAGAATTTATTTCAGTATAATATCTATAAAAACAAGCAAGAAAATCTATATTACACTTTAACTGCTTGGTAAAATATACATGAAGTGCATTCAGTAAGCACACACTGCAGCTCAGTACATTACATGAAAATTGATCACATGGTGCGTTCAAATAAAATCTGTCTAAAAGGACAGCCATTTCTAAAAAGGCTTTTATGATCAGTGAGATCTCTGATATAGAGATGACATACGAGATCTTAATATAATATCCATCATAGCGACTGATATTATACAGATCAATATGATGCTTGAGTTAAACTGAGCTGTTGCTGTAATTTTACAGTTACAGTGCAGCTTCCTGCCCATGAAACACATGAAGGCGAATTCAGTCCCATCATCTGTCCCAGTCCTGAAGCAGCTTATCACCACACATATAAATGTGTCTGTCTGCTTTAACACATCATGCAGCTTTTGTTAAAGGTCTGATGAGTCAGGAGTGTGAGAACAGCGAAACTTCAGAGCTGAAATCTTCCTTGTTCACTTAATTTAAATTCATAGTCTTTGTATACGAGTGTTTCAGTAAAGCTAACGTTAACTGACAGGACGAGGTGGTTTATATTCTGATGACAGGTGCCAATCTCTCGTCTCCTCCCTGGCTGGTCATGACAGACGTAGCTAACGTTAGCCAGCTAGCTAGTTAGCAACTGGTAACAAGCGCTAACGCCTTTTTACACTGACCATTTAAAGAGTCTGGTAAATATTTTTAAAATAAATACCAACACTAATTTTGTTTGGTAAATGGGAGTCAAGTGAACACTACGTGCGGGTAAAAACCTCTTTCAATATTTGTGTTAACGAACGCTCAGGCCGGCTAAGCTAACAGCATCGTTAGCTAGCTGTCAACACGGGCCGTTCCGCTTATTTTTCCTCTAAAGTCGTGCTTGTCATCACATGATTCGGTCTGCCGAAGGCTACACCACTCCTAGGGAAGCGTGTTGTTAAATTCTCACCAAGTGTCTCCTTTCCGGAGCTGAGTTTTGAGCAGCGTTGCGACCTCTCCTCTCTGAGTATCCAGATCAGCTGCTCCTCCCTCCGCCATCTTTCCTTAGACCCTTGCCCCGCTGCATTGTGGGAAAGGGGGAGCGTCACTGTCTTACGTCAAGGTGAACGAAGATACCCATTTTAGCCAATCATCGGCAACATCGAGCCTTCCAAGGGAAATTAGCTTCGGATTGGTGGGCTTAAGTACACTGGCGCACTAGTTAGCACTTGCTAAACGGTACGCATTACGGCGACAACTCTGAGCTATGAGAACATCGACTCTGATTCGAGTTGCAGAGAATCGATATATTTGACTCCAAGAGTTGACACCGCTGGTTTACACAAGAAAAGAGATTTGTAAAGTAAACATTTCAATAAATTCTCAGTTCATGATAAACTAAAAATTTTGAATCATTTTAGTTATCAACAGACAACCTTTACTTAGGCGTTTGGGTAATTAACTATACTGTTTAAACATACGATTTTTGTCATAAATATTTTTTAATCTGTTTCACTGTGTGGAATCAACTCAAAGGTGTTGATTCCATTGGGAATAAATATTTGACACAAAAGTTTTGTTGAGTCAGAGTCCAATGCCAAGAATTGGACCAATGCCTAATCAAACTGGTATTGTCCTATAGGCTTTAAGGCAGTACTTCAAAATAGTACAACTCTCAGAATGTCTGCAATTACTCTAAGAATATATTGAACAGGGTCTTGGACGTTTTATTAGTGTCCACTCACGGGCCACACAATATTCCCCCATTCTAATGTTTAATATGAACATTCACTGAAGCTCTTGACCAGAACTCTTGGTCTGCATGATTTTGCATGAATAAGCAGGGATACAGGTGTTCATATTAAATTGACTGGTGAGCATATATATCTGGAAAGTCAATTATTTTAATTAATTAACAGCTGCCACTGTTGGGCCCTTGAGCAAGGCCCTAAACCCTCAATTGATCAGTTGGAAAAATGGATAAGGGCATCTACAAAATGCCACAAATGTACAATGTACAACTTAAATAGTAAATTTGCATGTGTCTCTACAAAGGTTGACATACCTGAAATTACTGAATGTTGTTGTTGTTGTTATTATTATTATTATTATTATTATTATTATTATTATTATTATTATTATTGCTGTAGTAACATTCTTAAAAGGACAAATGAGCATTAAACTCACAGCCTTATAAATTCACCCATATATTTTGATTCCAAATTTACAAGCATATAGAAAATGAACAAAACACTCCGTGAACAGTACATTCAGGTCTTAAACAATCCTACAGATCACAAACATAATTAATGAATAGTAAATAACAGACATTTTAGTATTTACTACTGTAATACTACTGTAAGAAAAATGCCTAGGGCATTAACATGTGCATGAGCTTTTCTACAGTCATATGAATCGGTATATTGTGCACAGCACCTGCATGTAGTAATGATCAGTTCCATGAGTAACCTCAGTACTTTGCTTAATAAGAAATTGTTTCAGTCCTTCTAAGTAAAGAAGGGGAGCACCAGCATGAATGGCAAGTCTTATGATATGAGACCTCTCTTTCTCACTTTATTTCACTCTTATGCCTGGCATTTGTGAAGTATGCTCATGAATGACTATCAGATTTTTGGCTGTAAAATAAAGTTCTAAAACTTTGTGTCCATCTGATGCCCTGTAGGAGAGCCATCTTTATTAGGTGAAGCTGATTCAGCCATACTGAAGACAGCAAGCAAGCTTTCCTGTTCCTTTTTGGTTCTGGGTAAGTCAGAAGATGGCCTGATGAGGATCTGTATGCGCTAGAAACACACACACAGAAAGAGGAAAGCAT
>JAOTRN010000016.1:6222898-6238353 GCA_028566695.1 Bagroides melapterus
CAGAGTTTTCATTTTAAATTCAAGAAAGAGAAAAAGAATATGTGGTTAGAGCTGCTAAGTAATAAAAGTAATAAAAGGAACCAAGTTGTTTTAGACAAAACATTAGAACATTAGAATACAACTCTAACTTTAAAAGTGTCACATATTCATTAATAAGTTAAGAATTAGAATGATTGTGAAATTCCTGTGGTCTAAGAGGAATGAAACACCTCAGGGTATGTTGTTAACTGAAAATAATCAGCTTCACATCAGGCAGTATCAGGTCACACTTGTGTGTATTATTTTAGCTATACAAGCATGCGTCACTGTGTTTTATTCTTTATGTAAATAACATATTTATAACAACATTATCTCATCTTTGCCAAAAAGTCAGATAAAACGTTAAAATAGTCATGAACCTAAATGTGAAATGTTTTGAAACGTGGACTGACGACATAAAAAAGGAAAGAGAAAGTCTCACCATGTCCTGTACAGCCTGACGGAGTCGGCTCTCCTCCTCGATCGCCTCTGCCAGCTCTCGGCACACTGCAGCCGCCAACTCCACATCCAGGCTCTCAGGGTCCGCCGCCATCTTACACAGCAGCTCCTCGTGGGAGAACACGCAGTGACGCTGCAGCCGCCGGTAGTGCGCCACACACTGCCGTCCCATGGGCAGCTACACAGTGCACAGGCAAGCAACGATAAACATACAGAGGAATGGAGATAATTAAATAAGGTACAAAAAGCAAAGTGTAAAAGTCTATTCACATGTTTACACCAAAGAAATGAACAGAAGAACTTAGTTCATTATGGTAAATGCTAAATCCATGACGGCAAAGTGGTTTTAAAAGCAGGGTGAAATAGTAGATTCCAAAAACAACACTGTTGTAGGGTACACTGTGCAGCTTCCTGTACTTTACATCTGCTTATCAAAACACCCAAAGCAACACTAAGCAAACTGCTAGAGACTTAAGTAGGATTCATGGTATTCTTAAAGTCCAGGATTGAGTTCTACAGACTCTAAAGGAAGAGAGGGAGGCAATGTTACCCAGTCTGCAGTGCAGAAGTTAACAGCTTCAGCAAAGTTGTAGCCCTGGTTGAAGCCGCTGTGATAAGCTCTGGGGAAGGTCACTACAAACTCTCCAGCACACTGATTAGTCCGATATACCTGTGGGGAAAATTCTGTAAGGTCTCTGTACAGAAGAGCTAAGCAAAATCCTTGAGACTTGTGCATGTACAGTAAGTGTGATGACCCACTGGAACACCGTGCTCCATGAGAACGTTGGGGTTCATGATGGTGACCAGCTGGTGCAGTAGGTCAGGCTGAGAGTCAAAAAGCTCTGGTGCCAGTTTCTTCATCACTGCCTCCAGCTGCTCTGCTGCATGAGCCGGGACTCCATACCAGGTCTTAGGTTCTCCCCTGTTCCGCATAACCAGACACCAACGTGATACAGATAAATATATAAAAATGTGAAAGGTTTAAAGATATAAAAATCTGTTGACCGTCTTACCAGTGCAAATAGTTAATGGAGTAGCTCCAGTGATCTTCAATGTGCCAGCAGAAGGAAGAGAAGCACATGCCTACATAAAGCCAGGGTACCTTCATCCCCGAGATGTCTGCATTAATGTGGGCAAGAACTGACTGCTCCAGCACTGGCATGTTATTTAGATTCCAGCCCGAGTTGGTGTAGTCCTTTGGAAAAACATCAATAAAGAGATCACTACATCTACAAAATGAGCTCATATGAATAGCTACAGACTTCTATTTACAGACAATTCTTATCAGACCTCAAACAAGAACACTGTGTTTGTTAGTCTAAGTAGGGAACAACATGAGCTTAAATTATTATCAGGAAAACGTGAACTCAAGCTCACCTCCTCGTCCCCCAGTAGCCTTCTTTTTCCATCTCGGACAGGAAAGCCACTCCCTACATCTTTGGAACTGATATCTGCTCCATATTCGACAATCACATCCTCCTCTATGCTGCTTACCAGCCTCCAGAACTCTTTCTCCACCAGCTCTGTAGGGACCATCTGTGTTCAAACAAAAATGTTAATAGCAAAGTATCTACATATAATATGTTTATTAAAGCGGTGAATGGAGTGACAGTGTGTCATGACTAGGCAGTGACTGTTCTGCTCTTACATGAACTGGCATGTTGAAGTAGTCCGATTTAAAATGGTCTGCCATTTCTCCAAAGCTCTGGAGTGTGTATTCACGTACGGCCTGCTCAAACCCAAATGCTTCCCGGGGCTTGCTGCACTCCTGAGGGATGAGACATGAGGACCAACACAGCCTGGTTTAATTGCAATCACCAAAAGACTTATCCAGAGCTGGGATAAGTTAGGATTAAAAATATAAACTCTGGATGCAGGAAGACTTCTCAGCTCTGCATACCTCTGCCACACACTTGGGACAACGCCAGTCTCCTTTGGGCACATCCTGAAGGGGTGGGATCAGGCAAAACGTGTGGTAGCTGTCATCACAACCGTCACACAAAAGGAGGCGGTCCTCCTCGTCACCCCGCCCACACGCCATACACATGTACAAGTCGATCTGTAAGATGATAAAATGAAAGTTTAGAAAGATGATCTGTACGTTTAAATAGAATACAAAGAGTCTTATTTAGTTTTGCAGTGATTTAAACACTCACAAAATTGACCTCCAGGGTCTCTTTGCGTGGACGCATCTTAATAGCAAATGCTTGAGCCTTCAGGTGCTTCTGCTTCTTTATGAAAGCATCATCTATATTATAGAAACCCAGACATAAAACATTATTCTGAAACAAACAATGTACAGTAGTTACGCTAAACTCTGGGAGTCAGAAATCACAAACTCACTCACATTAATTCATTCTTTAAATAAGGTGAAGGTGCGTAAATCTTACCGTCTGGAATGATCTCGAAATCCACCACCTTTGGGCTGCTGCTAAAGATCTGCAGGCCTTTGGGCTCTTTGTTCTCTCTCTGAAATGAAGAGCAAACATTGACACCGGTGCTCAGACATGGTGCTTTGTGGAGACATGCAGCGGAGTGTAGGATTGTGTTAGAATGACAAAAATGTTTTCCCAGACTGTGTGTTGTTGATAGCTGGGAATTCTGGGATGTTGATAGTTTCCTTACAATTCATATTTCTTCCTATCACTTAAGAGTGTTAAATTTTGCCATTCATAAAGAAGAAGCAGAACTAGTTTTCCAGCGTTTACAGCCAAGCACTGATCAGTTATTCCCCAGTGTCCACAGGATATAAAAGTGTTTATTATCAGCTTTATGAACACTTCAGAAATACAAGTAGCATTAACAAATTACTAATACTTGTGTTGCATTAACCAACATTCACTCACTCATTGTGTAAAATAAGCTCGTAGTTGTACCACTGATGAGAATTACCAAATGTTTGTTTCCTCTATTTATGTAAATTCCATTAGTTTCAAACTCTGAGCTCATCAATGCCTTTATTTAATAATAATTAGTGAGGAAATAATGTAAGTAATCTTTAAACTGCTCACATATATTACTCCAAAAAATGTTTTTCCTTGTATAATGACATTGTGTACGATGAAAATCTTCCTAATCTTGCAATACTATTTACATTTTTGCATACATAATTCATATCATATCTCCATCATATCTAATTAAACATGTCAAGCCAAACAAATAGTCACAGCAGTGAGAATCAGAAGGCAGAAACCTGCATGCCACACCTTATCAAGTTGAAAAAAAAAAATAATAACAAGACTCTCCCAACTAACCTCAGACTTCAGGCGTCGAGAACGTCTCTCAGGAAGAGAGTGCTTCTTCCTCTGTGACTTGTCACTCAGACCATCTTGCTCCTTGCCTTCCTTCTCTTTAGGTTTCTCTTCATCCTCCTCCTCATCCTCCTCGCAGCCACGCTCTATTCCTTCATCCACCTCCTCAGCTTCATCTCCCTCCTGGCACAGCCGGTGCATGCCCTTAAAACACAAGAGTGTTGATGTGTCAATAATGAGGTAAATAACATTTCTATAAATGCTTATAGAGGTACAAAAGGTCCGAATAGGGCAAATGAGCAAGAATGAAATCGTATACTACAATTTATCATGCTTGCAAAAAACTAATTTCCTAAAGGCAAAGTTGTTTTTTCCATTCACAAACGCTGAGATTTGTGCATATTTACTAAGGGCTTTATTAATATAACAGAACAACTTCCCGTCATCCAAAATGCAAATGTAGTGGACGTCTGCTACAGTTTGTTACCCTGGATTCTCTGAATCCAACACACTCGCCTATACAGAATGGCATGCGATGTACTTAGACCTTTTTTCCATTTATTTGTTTAGTTTAGCCTAAAAGTTTGAATACCCTAAAGAGAAACTAAAACTCTAAAATTCTATTGTGTATCAAAAAGTAGTGTGTCTCATCCCAAATAATAATAATAATAATAATAATAATAATAATAATCATCATCATCATCCTCATCACACCATTTAGGTATCAAAATACAAAATAGTTCACAACTTACATTTACAGCATTTGGCACATGCCCTTATCCAGGGTGACGTACAAAAGTGCTTTTAAGTCTCTCTAAGTCATTGAATACATTAACTCTGGTTCTATATAGATTTAAGATACCATGAGCTTAAAACACTGTTCAAAGTTTTTTTCCCCTTTAATTCATTTTAATTATAAAATGCACACACACAACAAACATTTCCTATTTTTTATTTTATGTTTTTTTGTAAAAACTTCAACTTGAAAAGAATTTTTAAAAAGAAATTGTTGAACAGATGTACTTTTTTTTATTTTAGTTGCACTAAACTACAAAGCTACTGTCATTAGTAATTACTAACGAAAAAAACAAAAATATAAGCATCTTTTACGTCAGATCATTTGTTTAAACTTGATCAGTGCAGCAATATATGCTTCAAAATGTTTCACACAAAATGCAAATATAATTATTGGTTATTTTTCGTTGATTTATAGAATACTGGTGATTTTTTTTTTATTCTATCATTATAGTTACAGTAATGAGTATCAGTGTGTCAGGCAGACTGAACTCACAGAGAGTGATGCTCCAGACTGGAAGAGCTCGTACGGGTAAAGGATTCTCTCATAGTGAGAGCGCAGAAGGGAACCGATGCCCTTCCCGCCTGGGAAACCCATGCGAGTGGCTATTTTGGACCAGCGCTTCTCCTTACAGACGGCTTCAAATCCTCCCTCAGAAGACACAATCTACAGGGGTGGGAAAAAAAAGTTCATAAAATTGATAAAATATATCAAAATACTAATTATAATTGTCCAATTGTTTTTTTTTTTTATAAAAGAAACATGATATGTGTTACAACTATGGCAGCCTGAGGAAAATGCTACAGGCGTTAAATCATTGTTACTGCTGCATCTCAAACTAACTACATCCTGAAATGAGCACGGTATGTATGATCATGCAACAACCATGCTCTATCTGTTACACTTTATGAAAACCAATAATGACTGAAGTCATTGAGAAAGCCTTGCCTTGCTGAGCAGGTACAAGTCCAGGATTTTTCTCTCCACATGTGGAAAGCGCAGCTTAGAGCCCTGGAGCTCCCAAAACTTTGCAATTTGATCCAAGAAGTTCAATTTTACTCTGGTGAGGGCCTGAAAAACAAGGTAAATGATATAAAATAAATAATGCCACCTCAAATGCAGTGATAATCATTTACAACTACACTTGTGTGTAATAGATAGAATGTGCTTCTTTACAGGTTATTCTCTGTAGCCAGGTTAGTTACAATGCTAATAACAGCTAATGATGTTAGTACTAAAAAAAACCTGAGGTGAGCGAGTCAATATCCAAGAAGAATCTGAGATATAATATATATATATCAAATACACATAAACCACATGTCAAATACTTTTGAACACCTTAGACTTTCCGTTTTGTATGCAAGTCATGGCAACCTGCTTTGTATTAGCCACTAGCAGATTAGCAGCACAAGCTAACTGTGCTAACAGGAACACTTTCCTGAGACACCACTGATCTCTGCTTCTTCTTTCCAGGCTTTATTTTA
Organism: Bagroides melapterus; assembly: GCA_028566695.1. NCBI lineage: Eukaryota > Metazoa > Chordata > Actinopteri > Siluriformes > Bagridae > Bagroides > Bagroides melapterus. The sequence continues at coordinate 6,228,907 of JAOTRN010000016.1, forward strand.
TTTTATTTCCTAACTTCTATATACACATTTTAAGAGAGGTTATATATGAGAGGATTAGATGAGATATACAAATTTTCTGTTTTTCTTCTATTTTTAGTCAAGCAGTAAGAAAGAACTAATTGAAGTTAGGAATTAAAGTTATGAGAGAGGAAATGAAAAAATGTCGGACCACATGAGCCATAAAATTGGTCAGAGAAATTGTTTGTGCTAATTGTATGGATATAATGATTCCACTGATTCTATTTTGAGTCAAGTTGAGAACAACTCAACTTACATGGCACTTTTCACATCAATGATTTGCACTTGCTGGAGAAATTACAACTCAGTGTGTTGCATTTATATTGAAATCGAACAGTCGCCTGCTGCTTGCTAGCGGGCACACAGGGTTACTTGTGATAAACAACAAACCAAGCACACTCAATGAATGACTTACTGCTATAAATTACGCTCGGTTTTCTTCTCAATTTTGTCCTGAGGACATGTAAATATTTGACTCAGCTGACATTATTATTTAATTAAACACTCTGCCAAGGCAGTTATATATTCAAGAACCATAAACAGCATGCAAAGCTGGGGAAAGTCACTTCCTATGTGTAATTAAAACAGTACCACCAAACACAGTGAGAATTGTGAAAGGAACTGACAGAAGGAGCAAAACAACAGCAGTGTTGTTAAACAAGCTGAAAGAAAACCTTACCTCAAGCTCATTGAGCCGCTGGACTCGTGGCGTGAAGCGGAAGTTGCGCACATCACAAGCAAAAGGAGGCTGCCAGTCCTAAACCAGCAAAATATCACAACAAACAAAGTTAATATTATAATTAATCTGATATGATCTGTCTGGATTTTACTCATTGTTTATGTTTAGGTCAATGTTTACCCCATTTAACCTCAACAGATACAATACAATATGTTTTAAGAATGATGAGCTGGATTTTTTTCTAAATACACTAGCATTGTGGAAATCTACTTCAAAGTATTGGAAGGATCACGCTTTCTATTGGCCTAAGACTCATGCTGCAGTACAGTAAATAATATTCAATTAACAGGGAGAAACTATTTGGATTCCTTTTAGATTCATAACAATGCTTAAATTATATTAATAAAACTATAAATACTCAGTCCTAAATACTCAAAAATATTTCACACCTTTTTGTAGCACTTACACTGTTATTAAAATATTTTAATTATAATTAAACCTTAATCACACAAAGACCAATTTTATTTTGTTTTACAGAGAATGCAAATATAGGCAGATTTAGAAGAGATCTGCTCTAATAGCTGTAGATTTTTTAGAAAAGAGTTCCAATACAAAAAATACAAAAGAATATCAGCACAACGATTAACAACTGACTGCAATATCGAATCATTTCCCTTTTAATTATTCCCTTGTAGTGCTTTAGGTCACAAATTATTTGTCGAAATGTTTCCTGTTTTACTGTTTCTCCTTGTGTAAGAAGTTACAAAATTAAAAACTCCAACTTATTTTGGTTTCACCCAAGAGGTTAATGGTGTGTTATGTTTGCTAAGACATATAGCAACTAAAATATTCAGGTGTGTTTGTGTGTGGACACGATGTCCTCAAAAGAGACTTCCACAAATTTAAAGAAATTGATTGTTGTGTCCCAGAGATGGTTCCTTTACTCTGCATCAATAAAGGACAGTACAAAAAAGTAGATATAAACAATGGTAAAGCTGAAGCTGCGCTTTACCTGAGGTGGCCTGATCTTACAGATGCCGCTTTTCTCTGCGATAGGTCTGATCTTGCTGATGAAGCCGAGCGGATCGGAGAAATCCTCCCAGCTCGGCTCAAACACCGGGCACTCGGGAGGGGGCAAGAACTCCGTGTACACAGCCATGTTGCGGGTTAAAGCCTTGAATTTCTCTTTACAAAAACGCGATCGTCACACACTTAGGAGTACAGAAGACATACTTTCTAATGCGTCAGTACTGCATGCATGATCGGGTCGCAAATCTTTAAAAAAAGACACAACCGAGACACCGGAACTGCTTCATTTCATCTTCACATCGCTATGGTTGTGGCCTACGAGTACAAAGACATAAAAACACTCACGTATCGCCCATTTTGTACCACGTACGAATAATATATCCGAAACACTAAGAGTGTAATGCGTTATTTTCCCGATATAAAATCCCTTGGGTTATATTCCGTGAGGTGTAGTTAGGGTCTATCCTCTATCGTTACGAAAACAGTAGGTCGAATTCTACACAAACCCTACACTACACCACCCCGAGTTAGGTTTTCCTACCCTATTTCGGGCAAATCCCACCGCCTTCAACCAAACATCTCTGATTGGTTGAACCAGTCTATTGATAAACTACTAGCCAATCACAAAGCAAAACTACAGCTGCTACTAGCCAATACTAATGAATGAGGCGGGACATCTCGGAATACAGGCTGGAAAATAAGGTAGGCACAAGCTTGGCAAAAAGGTAATTTATTTCCGTTCTTTACATGGACCACAGATACTGTTTATTTTACAAGAGAACCAAAATCTAGTACAGAACACCTTTATGGTTCATATATTTTCTGCATGACGTAACACAATGCGCCTTGTCTCGAGCGGTAAGCAGGCTAACAGACGGTGTTCATAAACAACAGCCCCTGATCACGTCACACTGGTGCCGGAAGTGAATTTCACCATTAATTTCCATTCCTAGACATGTTCATCACACAAGGTGTTTCAACGCATAAGTACGTATAAAACAAAGAAAAATTATAAACAAAATAAACATTTATTTAAAATATTTTAAATAAATGTTTAAAATATTTAAAAATATTTTAAATAAATGTTTAAAATATTTTAAAATATTTTAAACATTTATTTAAAATATTTTTAAAATATTTAAAAATATTTTAAATAAATGTTTATTTTGTTTATAAACAAAATAAACATTTATTTAAAATATTTTTTAACCAGAAATTAAAAATAAACTTTGAAGCAAGTCAGAATCATCCTTTTCAGAGTCAGTTTTTGGCTATTTTTAACAGCTCCAAAATCAAATTACTTTCATAACTATATGTAAAATGGCACACAACACAATTATAAAACATGTTTTTGAGTTCACTTTACCTTATTGCATGGTATTTCCACAAAGATCACAAAATAACCCTGGAGTGCCATGCTACTACGCATTTTGCATAATATGTTAATATAACCAGCCTCAAATCAGTTAGTAAATAAAAATAGGCATGAGTTTTGATAAAATGATTTAGTTGTGTACTTTATTAGAAAAATTACAGTAACTATAAGTAGTTTGCTGATAACTAAAAGTGTTATGTTTATAGCATGCATTGTTGTTCAATTTCATGCACATATAAAACTGCTTTAATATTCTTCATGGAATGGATATTCAGGATGATCACTCCACCTATGCAAAGATAGAAACAATGATTAGGCTCAGCTAATTTTTTTATTAGTTCCCAGTGTCAGTTCCATGCACTTGCACTGCTCAGTATTTTGTACTAATAACAATGAGTTTTAGCCTCTGATTAAGATTCACTTTTACACGTTCACTATTTTGGGTAATATCTGTGTGTAGTAATGACTTACATGAGAAGCTCCACAAAGCGAATGTTCTTGTTAAGCCCTTCAATTGCTTTCATTTCTTCGCCAGTCAAAGAGAAGTCAAATATCTAGGAACAAATGGAAAATACATTACAGCTGGGCCAAGATGATCCAATAGGTGTGAATCTTATTTCCACCTTAGAAACAATATGAGAGCTTATTATCAGCTAATTATATTGAGACAAACATCAGCATACATTCAGTTTTTAAAGACCCCTGAGTTTTTTCCACATTAATCATTGTAAATATGGCAACCAGTGCAGTGATTCAAACCAGGAAATCAAAAATTGACATCAAACTTCACATCAAAGAGTTGAATACCAAATTTTTGTTTCATCTTTGTTTTTGAGAGAATTTTTTTAATGAACATCTTTAAACAGAACTCCAAAATAATCTTAACATTACATTCATATTACAGCAAATGACACCACAGTTAACTTGATTTACAAGTTTAAAGGTTTGCTCTCTGGATGACATGCTATAGCTCATTTATTAGACTGTCCCCCATTAAAGTGTCTAATGGTTTAAATCCTTTAACATACATTTATTTAAGTCAAGAAAACAGCAGTGACAAGACCTCATGCAGAACAAATGAACCTTCACAGAACTGGAGAAGGGGAAAAGATAACTGACAGTGAAATCCAAACCCAGTACAGAAACAGAAAGAAAGCATCAAAGGTTGAAAAGGAAATAACTGAAAAACTGCTTAAAATAAAAGCAAATGTACAAACCAGACAGCAGGAAAACCTGAACAAAATGGAGACAGGTGAATTTCATTCAGAAATTGAGATTTTTAGAACTTTTAAAATAAACTTTAAACAATTTGTTGATATTTGATAATGAAGATACAGCAATAGAACATCAGAGTTGTTATATCAAGTATGTGTATTCTGACTTTTCAATTCAACTGTACATTACTGCATTGTGAGAGTACACAAACCTCAAAGTTCTCCTTGATGTGCTTTGGGCTGAAGCTCTTAGGAATGACCACCACACCACGCTGCACATTGAATCTAAGCGCAACCTGTGCTGTGGATTTCTTGTACTTTTTAGCAATGGATACCAGCAGCTCGTCCTCCAGCAAAGGGGGACACTTTAAATTCACCCTGGAGCACAGAAAAAAAAAACATTTTTATTAAATTATTCATAACAAATAGCAACAAACTGGTTCACTGGGCCTCACTGATCAAAGGTGGATAGGAATTAAATAATTTTTCAATTATTTATAGTAGCATTAGCACAAGAAATATGTTTTTCATGAACATCCAGTTCCCTCAGAAAAAACATTTGTATCCTTTGGGTTACTGAGTTGTGTAGATTTATGAAGTAAAGAGAACCATTCATATGAACCTCCACAGCTAGCATAGAATGACTATGATTTTATGTACAGATAATGTTATCTAGTTAATAGAGTGGAGACTCAAACCTGCATGCCATCCAGCTCGATTGAAACTACTGACTTCAAATACCCCTTTAAATTGCCTCCTACTGCTAGAGAAGGGCTGGTGCGTGAGAAAGTTTTTATTCCAAACAAGCAGAAGACACACCTTGTAGCATAGATGTGTGCTACATATCATTATGAAAGTCAAGATCAATGTTTTAAATAGGGAAATAAGGTATGCCTTCTGCCTGACTGGAATGAAAACCTGCCAGATTAGACAACTCTCTTCTAGAGGTTCACATACTACTTCTAACTAATATTTCAATTTGGATTATTTTGCTCAATAAATAAATATCCAAACTAATGTTTTTGCATCATTTGGTTCTCATTATATTACTTTTAGGACCAGATAAAGATCTGATTGCATTCTGATTACAGTTCACAAATGTTCTAGTGCCACTGTATAATTTATATTATCTTGCAGCACTGTAGCTTCTTCTGTGGCATGTATGGATTTTATAAACATTTTGTAAATCATAGTTGAAGAAGTCTGGGTGGCTGTGTGCATGTTGGCTCATATTATGTAATTTTTGTTATACTAAATGCAAATCAGCTGATCATTTTATTTTAAACTGGTTATGTACTGGTGATTTAAATGTAACATTTGCATGATAAGTTGCAAATAAATTGCTAAATAAATGAGCATTACTGAAACAGGAGTCTCGAATACGGTTTGGCCTACAAAAGCATTTTCATGATAAACCATGCTCGTTGATGCATGAAACTATAGCGGATATAGTGATATGTTTCTGACAAAAAGACAACTCAGTTCTCTTAAGTGAGTTTAGTGTGATGTGACATGTGTATTATTTCTTTTTGTAGATGGTGCAGACTGCCCATCTGGAGCACATTTCCCAATGGGGTCAGTCGTTCTGACCTGCCTGCTGTGGAGTCAGCTTAGCATGTCATGTGATAGGCTAATAAATGAATGACGAACCTCTCAAAATCTACGAATCAGGCAATCGTGGTGCAAAATTCCACCACATTACCCAATGTCAGGAATGTAATGCATCTTTGGCTATATCTGACAATCATACAAAAAAGGAGCAGAGACGGAGCGGATGAAAAAAGAAAAGCCATGACAACAGACGCAGACCCTGACCACAAAATCACAGAAATGACCAGTTCAAGCACGCATCTACAGCATGGCTAGTTATTGCCTAATAAGTCCACTAAGTTACCGGGGAAACCCCTATACAGTCGTTCTGAAAGTGTCTGGCAGTCTGGTGTCCTGCCCTTTGAAATGTGAAGTATATCATTTTATAAATCTTTATGTTTTTGTGAAAAACTATTTTATGCATCTGAGGCTTTATTTGTGCTTTGTATTCTTCTTGATTCGTTTGCTAGAAGGTTCTGCCAAAGGACTGAATGTAAATGTGAAGTAAAGAAATAATTTATACCAAGATGGGTCTCTGGATGTTCCTAGAGGACTGTATCCAACAATGATAATTTCATTCTGTTGACAAAAGTCCATCATTTTAGGCTGAGTAAAGTATGGGTGGCATTCAATCTATGATTAAAAAAAAGCAAAATAAAACAAAAAGTAACTGCATTAGTAAAACAATACAAAGTAAGAAAAAAGTTTTCCACTGATTTTCCACGTGTAGCCTGTTGTGGAGAAGGATTACCTGATTCGACACAGGTTTGTACTTTAGACCTGGCTTATTCAGGATTAGCTCCAGTTGCCGCTTATTGAAGTTAGACACTCCGAGAGATTTTACCAGCCCTGCATCTTTACAGGCCTCTAATGCCTGAAAAGGGTAAAATAAGTGAAAAACAGGTGAGAAAAATGTGCACATGTTTAAAAGGCCTTATAAATGTTTTGTTTAGTTGCACTTCATTTTCTGTGTGCTAAATAAATAGTGCATAATCCTGAACTTTTCCAGTCAGGTCAGAATGACTTGTCAATTTTTTACCATGTATAAACATAATAAAAACATGATGATAAAAATAGGTCACTGGACCTGCGTTTTATCACACATCACAATTTTTCCAAACATTTTAAATTGGAAGACTAACGTTAATTAACTTGGTTAAAGGAAAAATTTAAACATGATTCGTGTTTGTAAATCTGAAGTCATTTTAGTCTCGGTTTTCAGGATACTAATACCAGCCTGGCCATGTATTACAGCTGATAAAATAAATCTTGGTTTGGGTTGATAGGATGTAGTATTGCTAAATAGTTAACAGAACACAAAGGTTAAAACATCTCGCTTTAAAATCTAATCTAATCTATGCAGCACATTCACATACCTCCCATGTGGCACAGAGGTCTGTCTCATGGTAGATACATCTCCCATTCTCATCTTTTGGATAGAAAGTATCTCCTGGCTAGAGCCATTAAAATAAAACCATATGCAATCAATTCACATACAAACAATATTTCTGTTGGTTGGATTATCTGCACTGTAATTAAAGGACCTTAAAAGCTATGGGGAGTTCAATGATGTAGAGATCCACATAGTCTAGCTGTAGAGTTTGAAGAGTTCGTTCCAGTGCTGGTCTCACAAGATCAGGGGGATGAAATGTGTTCCATAACTGGGACGATAAACAAAACAAAGGGGTCAGATTTTCAGTTTGGGGACATGAACTCAGTAGAAGAAGAAAATCAAATTAACAATGAAAGTGAAGAAGCAAGTCAAAGTTACATAAGATAGTGTCTTTTCTTTATCAAACCCAAGTTAAAGTTATGATTAGGAGCAAGGATAGTGTTTGCACAGCTGCTTCAAATTTAAAAATCTATTTCAATATATCATAAGTGCAAAATAGGTCAGGAATAGATGTGTAACATATTAAGGAAATATAATAGGATGCAACACATGATCATTTTTAACACCATGGCCAACATTTACTTTATATTCACATAATACAAATATACATTTACACACACACACACAAACTAATGTCTCCAGTCAAAATCTTTATTCATCTATGACAAGTGTATTGGTAGCCAAGTAAAAGGGGATTGTATTAGCTTTCTTTTACCCATCTTTAAATACTAAATGACTCTGTAGTAAGTCATGGTTTTTATGCTGTGCGATTCCAGCAACATTTTACTATCAGAACTTGTCAGAACTGGGTGCGCAGTAGGTCTCCAATTGGAAAAGCATAAAATTAGCTCTCACTTGTCATAATAGTAAATAAATCCCATGGATTGAATGTGTGTGCCACAGCAAGCTACACCCATGGAAGCTGTAATTAATCTTGTATTTCGTATATGATAAGATATGAGATATAAGTGTTAAGTCATTAATATATTTAAGGGAAACATTACAGAGACATTCTGCTTTCTCAATTCTCAACTCTTATCTATTGCCATCAGCAGTAAGTCTTTTCTTTCTTTTTTTTTGTCCAATCCTGTCTTCCCACTATTGGTGGATTTCACAAGAATGTTGTAACAAAACTCGCACTCTTGACGGTAAATTCTTGACAGTCACAACTTGTCGCCGGCTGTCTTTGAACTAAATTAGCCTCCAATCTCAAATCACCCCAAAGATGATCCTTGATCGATGTACGATTGTGCCTGCGACAGCAAAGTCGGGCTGAAAACCGAACAGTGTTTAACAACTAGAAGTACTTTTCACCTTTGCTCAGCACTACACTGACTTCCTATAAATCCTAACGACCGACAGTGCTGCTTACATACTTGTCCTTTACCTTTCCACAGTAGAAAATGTCCTCTCTTTTCACAGTTCCATCAGCAATTTTGTCTCGGATGGCTTGGCCCACTTCATGCTCATTGAAATACACCAAAGCTCCATCGACATGCCTGTATCCAAAATCGATGGCCAGCTTGACTGCGTTATATGTGGTTCCTTTCGGAGTCTATAACGTTCCGTCAAAAAATAAAAAAAATTAAATTGAAATAAAATAAAATTCTATTGCAATTCTATTATAACAAATGAGTAAACAGCCCCTTACCGTCTGCGGGTCTCCATAAGTCCCTATACCAATAAGAGGGATTTTCAATCCATTACTCATAGTGACAGAATGATTCTTATCTGTCAGCTCCATTTTTTTCAGTCAGTATAACTACTTCTATTTCCAAATCAGACAATAAAGATCTAGACTTCGTACAGTATGGACAGTTCTTCAAGGAACCCCACATGCACAATATCTTCACAGGTTAATCAGTAATGCTTTCTTTGCCAAGTTTTGGTCATGGGCGTTGACCCCTGTTCAAAGGCGTGGACAGCACTGACATTTCCTTTTCTCTAATGTCCCCAAAAAAAAAAACGTAGGGGAATATGATCTTTCTGTCATTCACCGTAAAAGATATTGTGGTCTGGTAGTGATCCAATAAAAAGAAAAAATAACCCATTCAATTTACTGAAAACCAAGGCGCAATGCTAGATATAATTTTATACATATATAATACATACATATATAATATTATATTATATCTAGCATTGCGCCTAT
>JAOTRN010000016.1:6238571-6251395 GCA_028566695.1 Bagroides melapterus
AATATTAGGTTTTGTTTTTTTTTCCTGTTTCTTCCCCTAGAGTGTAGCAGTCCAGCCACTGGGTGCAGCAGTGTATAGAAACGCGGAAAACAAACGCGGAGAAAATTTGACACGTCACGCTTACCGTAGTCGTTTCCGCGGCCTCGTTACATCGGCTAAATCTCAAATACATTCTATATGAATACATAGTGCACTACGTAGGTGCTATACGCCGTTCTTCTATTCGTAGAACACTTAGGTAGAAAGTAGGGAACTGTATTTGAACACTAGTCCATCTGTTCGTTAGCTAGCGAGCAGCGATAAACAGAATCTCCGAGCTAGTTACATTTATACAAAAGCTTTGTGTTGGGTGTAGTGTTTGTAAACACTGATCACTAAAAGGCGGTGTATATTGTTTGTAAAGTGTGTTTCGTTTAAACGAATTTCTTCTGTATATGTATGTATTTAGCTTTAATAGTTAACATTTTGCTGGCTAGCTTGCTGTCATGGTAATACAACTGTAGTTAGCTATTTTTATTTTAAGTGTTAATTGCTAGCACTTAGCTATGAGAACGTTACTCGTTAATACAAACGTGCCTTCTGTAAAGCAGTAGTGAGCTATGTAAAACGGTTTTCGATACATTTTCTAAACAGAAAGCTTCCATGATGCCACCAGCATGCGATTGCTGAAGACCACTCGATTCAGGATTTTTATTGTTCATATGCATTACTGTTATTAGGAAGTTGTAATATCTAGCCACATTTTGTGCTTTAAGACCATGGAGGAAAACGGGGAAACGATAGAATCGGACGATATCGTGATCATCGTAGAAAACGAGGCGGAGAGCAAGCCGATCCAAGAGGCCAAACCGAAAGAGGAGGGCAGCTTAGGCCTGCTGGACATCTGTCCCCTGTGTAAGCTCAGCTTCCACAGTAGGGAGCCCAAACTGCTGCCCTGTCTGCACTCCTTCTGCAAAAGATGCCTTCCTTCTCCGTCGAGGAGCCTGGCGTACACAGATCAGAGCACCAACCACCAGATGCCGTCTGAGGGACAAGGCAAGCCATGTATGATCACTTTAGGTCATCTTCATTATTCAGTAACCAGCCCAGGTTCAGGGTTTCATTACCTCAATTTATTTTCATTTATTTATCAGCTGGATCAGAACCGTTTAGAGCAACAAAACCGTCGACGTTCCATAGAGCAGGCAAGTCCAGCTGTGGTCCGGGGTGAATTTAACCTTGGTTCATTTTGTATGAGTTTCGGAAAAAAATTGAATGTTGTTAAATGGTCCTGAACAGGAGACAGTAAGCTGTGGTCCTGAATACATGGTCTTTTAGCTGATCTTTCATCAGCTGGCTTTACACTATGATTTTTATTCACAGACAATTTTCTAGTTCTTTAGATGTGATTTGAGATATCCAATCTTAGAATACATAATGTGCTTATCAGTGGCCAATCAAATAATGATGTGAACGAAGACAGCCGAAAGTTCTGGGGATATAAGACATTTTAAATTAAATGATGATGACTATTTTGATCATGATCCTCTAACAAAAGAACTGCTATTAAAAATTGCTGTTTTCCATGTGTCAGCAGTCTGAGGTCATGCAGAAAAAAGGGTTACTTAATCAGAAACATACTTTAACATGATTTTAATGTATTGACAATTTCTGTAGCCTTACATAATTTCCTTTATTTGCATCTGTTCTATTTTTGTGCAATACACCATCCCTTTGGTGGCTTTAGTAGAACTCATTAAGATTTTAATAAAAGTCACTGTTAGAACTGTACTCATGTTATGCTTTTTAGAACATCAGTCCAACTTGCAGTCAAAGAATTTTTTTAACAATGTGCAGGTTTTGCCTGTGAATGTTGGCAAAAAACAATGTATGATGTATATCATATGTAAGATCAATGTAAAACCACCTTCAAGCTCAAAAAGCCACCAATATTAGAACAGCATGGGATTAGCCAAAACTTGAGAGATGGCTACAAATAAAGTGGTGGCAATGGCACAATGAAACCCATAATTTAAACTGGTCGAAAAAAACCTGTCTGATAATAGGTTTGATTTAATTCCAATTCCAACAGCAATTGAATTTAACAGCATCATGCACACTTGCACACACATATGCTTTCTACACACTTTCTAATGTACTCGCCCCTGACGTAGCATTCGCTAGTTTCAGGCAAGACTTTAGAGAATAGCCAAGATATTTCCATTCAGTGTAAGAGACTGACGTTCTCTGTTTGCATTCAGCAGTGAACGTAATCCGATGCCCGGTTTGTCATCAGGAGTGCATGGAAGTCGAGGTCTTGGATAACTTTTTTGCTAAGGACACTATGGAGGTGCCAAGCAGCACCGTGGAGAAGACCAGTCAGGTACATGAATGCTCTGCCCTCCGCTGACATTAGAAACAGTTCTAAAGAGTAAAGAACATCATGGCCTGTAACACAATGTCTTTGGACATGGTGGAGCATATCTCATGATGCAGCACAGCATTTTCATACTAAATGTAGTAACTGTGTATGTCTTTAATTTCTAAGAATGATGAAAGTAGGTGAATGATGAAATAGATGACATTCTTTTCAAACTATCGTGTCTCTTGTGGTGTGAGGGAGCATCTAATTCCAGGGTGGATACCAAGACCACAGAAACAGACATTTTTGTTCCCAACAGTACATGTACAGGCTTGTCTATCCAATCAACCTTGTTTTTAAGCATTTGATAAAAAAATTACTACATGGTTAAAAAAAGATCATAAATATCCCTGCATGAGGAATATCAATATGTCTAAAGTCTATAACAAGCAAGACAATATGAAGAATCCCCCTCAGATGCTATAGTATCTATGTGAATTTATTCATTGATGAATAGATGTGATTTAACCTGGGCATAAACTGTTCTCAGAAAGTGCAACCATCAGGTTATCATGAGATGAAGTGCATGTGAGGAACTGTTATACGGTCCATTTCTTTTTATTTCTTCACTGTAGTATCTCAAAAACTGCTCTGTTCTCTTTTTATTTCTTTACCTGCTAATATTGCCTTCATCCTCTTTTTTCTTCAGCTGTGTATGAGCTGTGACGACAACACAGAGGCAACTGGTTTCTGTGTGGAGTGTGTGGAGTTCCTGTGTGTCACCTGCATCGAGGCTCACCAGCGTGTAAAGTTCACTAGAGACCATACCATCAGGCAAATGGAGGAGATGTCTTCAGGTAACTGAAATGTCTTCAGAAATGCAGAATAGAATGAGTATGAAGAGAATAAAACGATGAAACTGAAGAAGTTGAAGTGTATTTTAATCTAGGATTAAACCAGGATGGTGTTACCAGCCCAGAGTTGACTCTTACGTTATTAATGTTTAAGATGAATGGTTACGGTTTGTTCATGTTATCATTTACATTATAGCAGCTATAAACAGTCCTTCCCAAACCAGCAAATCCTCCACCTTGGAAAAAAAAATCTCTTAAGGTTAAAAAGAGCTTATCATCACATGGTCAGATTTTAACCCAGATAGCACGTCGCTATTCGACCATACGACTTCCAATCAAAATTCCATAAATAAAATTGTAGCAGACAGTTCAGGCAAGATTAAAAAGTAAATAAAAACATGGCCATGTAACCCTGGTGAAATATAGAGTTGCTTTCTTACAGCTGAACATAAAACAATGACCTCGGCTAGTTTTTTCTTTCTTTCTCTCTCTCTCTCCACCCTTTTTTTCCTCTCATGTTTGTTGGCTTGAATTCAGCCACATCAATGTTCAGCAGGTTTTAGATAATGATTCCTGTTTGTTTTCATTGTGGTTAACAGCTTTTTTTTTTTTATTGTTGTTAACAGAAGCAATGGGTGCTTCCACGCAGAAACCGGTTTTCTGTGAGGTCCACAAGCAAGAGCCTCTGAAGTTGTTTTGTGAAACTTGTGATCGTCTCACCTGCAGAGACTGTCAGTTACTCAAGCACAAGGACCATAAGTAATTACTCCAGAATTCCTTGTTTCTTCAGTTACAGCATTTACAAAGTAGTGATTTTTTTAAAAAACCTGATTCTGTTGACTTGCTTCACCTTGAAGCTACCAGTTCCTGGAGGATGCGTATAGAAACCACAGGGAACACCTAGAGAAGATGACCGGTCAGCTTCAGGAAAAACGGAAGGCCATTGGTGATGTGTCTGACACTATAAATAATGGGTTAAGTACATTTTTTGGAATATATCTATGTATACTGAAATGATGCAGTTTCTCTTGTAAGATCAGTTTTTTACTTAGTGTTCATCTTTTTCTACAGTCTTCAGCAAGTGGATGAAAATCGCAAGACTGTCACCAACGAGATTAAAAAGGCCATCTGCAATCTAATTATGGAAATAAACAGGAAAGGGAAAATCTTAATCAACCAGCTTGAGGTACTAGCTAAATTTATGAAATATGTAATCTGTATGCACTATGTGTGTAACGTGTGTGTATATATAGTTATCATGTACATGAATTATCAAATGTACTGAGTGAAGAAGAAAAAGCCCCTCTGTCATCAGGTGGCACTTGTTGAAACCAATCACACGTTTAAAGGTTTAAAATCTCTTAGGATTAGACCACCTATGAGGCAAAGTCTTACCACAGTTGTTCTTGTGTACTTTTATTTTTTATTTTTTTATTTCCTTTTGTAAATTTCATCTCATGATAGCATGTATTATACAGACTTACAGCTGATTTGAAGTATTAATTTTAAGGGTTAAAAATGGCATTTTGCACAAATGTTTGATTGCCCCACAACTAATTTAATATTAGTTGAACACATGCTACAGATGAGGTAGACACAGGTTTAAAACAGCTGGGGTATTAATTTAAGAGAAGTTACAAAGTTAGTGGATAATTGTGTCCTTTTAGGCACTGACAAAAGATCATGAAATGGTGCTGAAGAAACAGCAGGAAGACATCTCCACCCTCACCAAGCATCTTGATCACGTGATTGGCTTCACAAAATGGGCGACGGCCAGTAACAGTGGCACTGCGCTTCTGTACTGTAAACGACTGGTAAGGGTTTTCCTGATCAGTCACACATGAACACACTGTGTTGTTTTTCCTGTGTTGAGAAATAATTTTCTGCCTTTCATTTTCAGATCTTGTATCAAATCCAGTACCTTCTCCGAGCAAAGTGCAATACCTCCTATGTTCCTCAGAGTTCAGTTCGCTTCCAATGCCGGGCTGCTTTTTGGGCTTCAAATGTTGATTTGGGTAAGACTGAAAGCTGTATTTAATTCTCTGCTCACTAGCATGTGTTCTGAGCAATGTTGGCAGTTAGTGCTCTCTCCCAAGCAGGCTCAAGTGCCAAATATAATGTTGTATGAGCACTTCAAAAAGATGTAATGGCATGTATATGACTGAGGTACTAAATAAGCTGAGGTACTAGGGACCTAATCAGGAACCATGCAAAATACTTTTGTGTCCAAACTCTGAAGGAATTTTACAGAAATAGTTGCAATATTACAAAAGCTAATCATTAGTATGTTCAGTCTGCAGTTGCTAATATTCACAATTATAATCCTAAAAATAAGGACAAGCAATTGCATGCATTCAGTGAATATTTTTCCTTTCAGGTTCCCTGGTGGTAGAGAAAAGCTCAGCTCGTCAGCCCAGTGGCCACCAGCCGTTTCCTTTCCAGCAGATGAACCCTGGCCCCAGAGGCGAGGGCCCTCCTTTGTCCCTGACAGGATCTCAGGCTCAGCAGCCCAGGCAGAGCACACTGGCCCAACTGCAAATGCAGGTGGAGAAACTCGCTCAGCAGCCAAACCGACACGTATCTCCCAATCACTGGTCTTGGGGAATGCGCCCTCCAGGGCAGCCCCCGCCCACTCGACCAATGCAGGGAGGATCACCATCCCAGAATTTAAGTGGCATGCCCCAGCAGGCTTGGAGGTATGGCAGCCCCCACATTAATACAAGAAGTCCCCCAACTCTCATACAGAACTCCGGCATCCCACAACAGGTAAAGGTGTGAGGAAGCTCCAGTACTTCACTTAATTTAATGATGAGGCTCTTTTAGTATTCAGTCAGTACTTTGTGTTTGCTTTTCCTGTTGTACAGTGTAATTAAGCTTATTATTTGCAGTATATACATTTTCATGTAAACATGTAGTGTAACATTAAACTATACATATCTTTTTTTCAGACTTTGCGGGGTCTCATCAACAGTCCTAACTTCCCTCCCAAACCTATGGAACTGTTGCAAGGACCTTCTCGCTACACCCAGAATGCACCTCATCCCAACTCTGGTCCACTCACATCTCAGGCCTCTTATATGCAGGTGTGTATGAATGTTGGGGTTATGGGAAGCTTGGGCAAAAGTGAGACGATAATCATTTTCATTTTGCAATGTTTTCTTCTTTTGCAGAGAAACATGATGGATGCCACATACCTCAGCAGGAGAAGTGACCCTGTTGTTTCCATGTCCGTGTCTGGACCTAGAGCTAGTTTTATACACACTTTGCCCCCTACTGTGCCAGACAAAAGTGGTGTGTATGATTACAAATACCTGGAAATAGGAAACTTAAAATTTAGTCTAAAGTTGTTATTTTAAGCTTGGGCACACAACAGCTTTTGGACACACAACACAGATTTTCACAAGCAAACAATTCTGTGTCGCATTACACAACTGCTACTTTTACTGTACCTTTCCTTATCTCCTGTATTCACTGTGTTAGCTTTCTCAGTTTTCCATTCCTACTGATGAGATTTATTCACATTTGCGTTATTAATCCTACAATGCTAAACTATATTCTGAATTAAAAATTAAATGTTTTATATGCAACAACTCTGTATAAATTATGACCGTTTCAAACAGAGACATTATAAAATATGACAGGTTTGCCATTTTTTCTTTTTTGTCCTGATTTTTATGGCTGGCCATGAGATTTATGACAATAATTGAGGAAAAGGTTTTGTATTATAACTTTTTAAATAGAATGCAAACGAATAAGTATTCTTGTCAGTAATTACACAGGTTTGCTATTTTTTCTTTTTTGTTTCTAGCACCACTAAGACAGATTTCGCCTATGTCTGCTCCTACCTCATCAGAAGCACGGACAGGGTACTGTTGGACTATACACACTGTCCATCTTCCTCAAACTTTTTAAATCTTTCTCTCTTCTTGTTCAGTGCCTTATGTCCTTGCATTCCTTTTCTTCAACTTTAGGGCTGGTCCCTGGAAGCGTTCAGAGCCTCCAGTGAGTGGGCCTTCAAGCCTCACATCTAAGAGAAGGAGAAAGTCATCTCCAGGACCTGTCATAGTCATCAAGGATGAGCCTGAGGATGATGATGAAGTTCGGTTTGTAAGTATATATATTGTAAATGACTGCAGTTATGCAGTGCACTGCCGGGTCTAAAGGATTAAGTATGTTTCTTAAGTATGATTCTCCACACCTTTGTGCTTGTACATCAGGTCCAGACGACTACCAAAGCTAGTCTTCCTGATAGCACAGGTGTGCAATCTCAGAACCAACAGCAGGAGTCACCTCCCACAGGAGAGCAGCAGACAGAGAAAAGCCCTGAAGTTGAGGAGGACCCCAATGAGGACTGGTGTGCTGTGTGCCAGAATGGAGGAGAGCTACTTTGCTGTGACAAATGTCCCAAAGTCTTCCATCTCAGCTGTCATATTCCTATGCTTAATGCATCACCAAGGTAAGCAGATTGGAATTTGCTGTGCTAAATACATTTAGTATATGTTTTAAATCAAAATTAACATGATTCAGTTTAAAGGGTTAAATCACTAGCATCAGTTGGCTAAAATGTGAGGCTTTCCATATTTTTCATGCTATGCCAACACTTGAATTCAAACATGACCCGTTTAGGCAATATCTCTGTACCAAGAATTCATCTCATGTTGAGCTGTGTTCATTAAGAAATGTTTGAAATGCAGTGATGTGTTTCAAGTGGGACATCGAGCATATTGGTTTAAAATAAACACGCTTTATTTATTAAAAAAAGGAAAGAAAACATGAAGTTGCTTCTAATCAATATGTAATTAACCCTTTTATGCTAGCCATAATTTACATGATATAAGAAAAGCATGTTGACAATTTGTCATGATATTGATATTATATTAGTTCATAGCATCATAATCTATAATATTTTCATCAGCCCTAGTCAGAACTGTTTCTAAACCAGTCTACAGCCAACTATTCCGAATTCCCAGCACAACACTGTTTTTCTTCAAATGTATCTCTGGACTGCCAGGATAGAGTCCAGTAGAATAAATATATCAAAAATTATTATTTTTTTTAATTGTGTAATCATGTATATGACATGATTTTCCTAGATTTTGTATTAACTCAATTATTTGTTATTTTGTTGTAGAGCTTTGCATTTCAGCCTTAGACAAACCAGAAACTTCACTTGGTGAGGTATTGTTTAGACTGCTGTAAGACTATATTTAGAAAGTATGGTTCATTGACTGCCTGTGATGTTTTGTCTGCAGTGGGGAATGGTATTGCACATTCTGCCGTGACCTTAACTCCCCTGAAATGGAGTATGACATTGAAGGTGGCGGGGAGCCAAAAAACGTGAAACCGGATCCGGATTCAGTTACCTTCACGCCTGTGGATAGACGAGTACGATCCATTGTTTTATATTCATTTCTAAATAAATGTAGAGTGTGTATTGATTTCAGGCAGAGATGAATTATTCGGTGATCTCTTCACTGAATTTGCATTTATTCTTTTTAAACAGAAATGCGAGAGACTGTTACTCCGTATCTACTGCAATGAACTCAGTACTGATTTCCAAGACCCTGTAACACCCTCGGTAAGTTCATCCCTACTCCTAAAGCTTTGATGTGTTCAGGTACCTTTACCCCTTGTAGACCTCGAGAAAGTTCAAATTAGATGGCTTTTGCCAAGGTCTGAGATTTACAGTTAAACAAAGTTATGCTGCCCAACTGATAATGCCATGAATAGTGTTTGGTAACAAACTCTAATGTCTTTGTAATGTGTAGTCCATGCCAGAATACAACGAGATTATTAAAACCCCAATGGACCTGTCTAAAGTACGGGGCAAACTGGAGGGCAAGGAGAGTCCCAGTTACAGAAGCACAGAGGACTTTGTGGCAGACATGAGGCTTATTTTCAAAAACTGTGCTACTTTTCACAAGGTATGATTATACTTCGTTTATATGCTATTTTAGGTGGTGGCTGATGTTTATAATAAATATGAATCGTTATTGTTTTGTGGGGCAGTGGTAGCTCAAGTTGTTAAGGCTCTGAGTTGTTGATCGGAAGATTAGGTTCAAGCCTCATCACTATCCAGCTGCCACCATTGCACAGCCCTTAATCAACTCTGTTCCAGGTGCACTGTATCATGGCTGACCCTGTGCGTTGATCCCAACATCCAAAGCTGGGATGTGTGAAGAAAGAATTTCACAGTGCTGTAATGTGTATATAAGAGAAAAATAAAGGTTTATTTTGCATGTGTGCACTTTTTCAGGAGGACACAGAGATGTCCAGTGTCGGTGCAAATCTGGAGAGTTTTTTTGAAGAGCAGCTGAAACTCTTGTATCCAGATCGGACTTTTCCTGATGTAAAGGCAGAGGAACCTGCTCCAGAACCTGAACCCGAACCTGCACCAGCCGTTCCATTACTGAAAGATACAGCAGATGCTGCAACTCAGTCACCAAAAACACACACCCCAGAAGCCCCTGCAGAAAAGGAGGATGGGGAAACTCCTAATAAAAGTCCTCCAAAGGAGGAACCTCAGTCAGAAGAACCAGTGGAAAACACTGAGGGCATCGAAAAACCACAGGAAAGCTGTAATTCTGAAGATACACCCAAGGAAGACAACAATAATGATCAGACTGGGTGAACAGACTAAATCACAATGTCTCTCTCTCTCTTTCTCTTTTTCTCTCTCCATGGACACTTGGAGTACTTACCACCTCATGGTGTATTAATTCTGCAATAATAAGAATATTGCATACAAAATGACGGTTAAGAGCAATACAGCTCATTAGGGTATGTAAAATAGGCACAATAAATGCAGATGTAAAAAATAATAATTTTTTTGTTTGTTTTTTAACTGCATTACTTTGTATTGCATACAAAATTGCATACATTATCCATGCTTCTAATATGATTATCCTAAAAACATAAATGACTTGATTTGCTTTATATATTTATTTGTCTTGTTCGTGTTTAATTTGGTGCTCCAGAGATGAGCAGGTTTAGAAATAAATTTGATGAACTGTTGATCTTATGTTGTTTTTATTCCAAAACTGGTATCTTGTTTTCATTTACATATGAAACCATTAATTCACCATCTTAATCCCCAGGGCTGGCCCAGGCTCAGATTTTGCCCATGGGGAGATTTCAGAGTACCACCACCCACCCTTTTTCAAAACTTTAATATTACACATACTATAACTATTGTGCATTTTTCTGCTCATCATCTTTGTGTGGATTTCTGCCTTGTGCCCCTGATTATATTTATCTATAATATTAGTATAACAACTGTTATGATGTATTATAATCACATGATGCAAAAAGTGTTTAAATTAGTATAACATGACATGACAAATCTTATTAAAATTAATTAAATTCAAATTATTTGAATAGAGCAATTTAACAATTCACGTTGTTTCAGAGCAGCTATACAGAAGCATAGGGAAAAAAAGAACAATAAAAAATAAATAAACAAATTTCAAGTTTCAAATTAAGCGAAAGTATATATCGCTAACATCTGTTCCTAATGAGCAAGCCGGAGGCGATGGTGGGAAGCAAAAAAACATAAAAACCCATCCTCATTTATTTGACACTGGACAGTAAATAATGCAAATGTAACTAATGTCCTTTCTACCACAGTTTGTAGTTGAGTCAACTAATGGATCAGCGCAAATTCCGAGTTCACCACAGATCCAACACTAATTTCTCCTAGCGAAGTCTTCAAATGATCGCTGAAGACCCGACCATAAAGCTTCCCCCATGGCGGCCCCAACCACAGCAATCCCATGAGTCACTGGCTGTTTTTTTGTTGGTGTCAATTTTAACTTATATAAAAAAATATTCTCACAATTTTTAAATCAGTTCGATGATCGATCAGTACTAGAATTATGTTAACTGGCAGAAACAATTTTGCTTAATGTGTAGCTGTAGAACCGCATGATGGTCACAAGAGGGCAAAGCGCTTATACTATGGGCCGGCCCTGTTCATCATTGACGCACGCACCACATAGTGGGACATGAACAAATTTCAAGGTAAACTGGAAAATAAAAATTCCTGAAAAATATACAAATCTTGACGAGAGCAATAAATAGGTAAAGTTTCAACTTCACGGTTTCAAGATGAACATTAGACTACATTTGTAATGCAATAATTGTGAAAATATGTTTTCCATTTTATTCAAAAGGTAAAATCTTGACCAAATAAATAGCCTAATTTAAAGGTTTCAAATGTAAAAATAAATAGTTTTCCTACAACTGTTGCAGCAGGTGCTTTTGCCCCACTCCTAAAATATATGCCAGGAGGTATATTAGAGAATGTAAATTGCACTGAGCTGTGAAAGTATGCACATGGTGGTTGGACTGGTGTTTATTAAAGGTCTATTCTCGCACACTCTGTGATCCTCTGGATCCAAAAGCCATAAATAATGGTTTGCTAAGACCAACCAGCTTTATTAGCTCTTTTCAACATTATGACTGTTTATCATTCTTCAAAATCATGAACTGTTGTTACTTTTTATTTTTTTCACAAGATTTCACAAGAGTTTTCTAGAACACTAGGGTATAAATGGTTAAACAGTTAACAGTTAAACAGTTCTTTCTGGGACGTTTTCAGGGGCGTTATACCGATTAAAATACATTAATAAGGGCTCATCCAGCACACTAACTTTTTGGCCACTTTGGTCAAAATTCAGACATAACCTGTTCTGTTGTAAAAGAGTGATGAAAGGTCTTCAAAAAGTTAATGTAATCATTACTGTTTCAGTAGGCAGGGACCAGAAAATTGAATCAGACTTTTTAAAAGGAAGAAAAACCTGTTAGATAAACTGTAGGTACTTGCACAGATGGAAACATACAGCATCAGGATTTGAGATTGTTCCTGTATCTGTGGCATGAATACGGCCAGCCAAGAGTCTTTTAAAACACTCAACACCTTCAGCACTTCTGAAGTCATTCCCTAGCCAGATGATGAATGCAGAAGTGACTCAATCATGTCAATCATGTTGAAGAACAACATCACGAGCCATCAGGTTAAATAGCATCTTGTTGTGTGCATCAATGTGAGATGGTTCAGATTGTCAGCACCACTTTTAATACTTCCAGCTTGTTCCGTCCTGCCTCCACCTTTTTGTCAGGATGCATGGTAGAAAGTTACAGTCTATCTTTCCTTTAGCTGGCATGTCATCAATCAGCGTGTGTTATCTATAGAAGACAAAAATGAACATTTTAGTCTCATCACATCAGGGACATCTGTATTAGAATTCACAATACCAACATACATTATTTAGAAGCTTCTCTGCAAGTGGGAGGGAGGCCACTTGCAAATTGATTCCACAAGATATCTTAATACTCAAGCCCTGGAAAACCATATTCTTTGCTGTTTATCAGGCTGTGTTGTGAGGAATGCATCACATTTACGAGGGTAGCTGGTTCCTGTATCTCAATTTCACCAAATCTACATATGCCACTCTTTTAAGGGGTTTCAGTATGAAGCATTATTTTACCCGACAAAGATTAATTCCGAGCTAGAATCTCCAGAGGGATCTATGTCTGCATGTGTGTTTGTTGTGAAGGATTTAGATTTTTATATACACACTACCAATGTTTGATGTTCCTGTTCCCCACTTGTAATTAACATGTAAATG
>JAOTRN010000016.1:6251495-6267609 GCA_028566695.1 Bagroides melapterus
GGTCCAGCTTACTTTTCTTTTACGTATTAGAGCAAACTAATACGTTGGCGAGCCACACAACTACTGCGCAGCCAAATCAAGGAAAATCTAACAGTTGACAATTTGCATTATGTAGTTCCTTTCAGCTTTCTGTGGCTATGGATAAATGAAGAAATTATGTTAAGGTCCCTCGAGCAGAAATAGTTCATTTACTGTATACTGGGGTCAAATGTGACTAAAACAGATTACCAAATGTTAAAAAAGCAGAATTTAGAAATATATATTTTTTTAATTTTTTGAAAACAAGCTTACTGCCAGTCAAATAGATGACATTAAATGTATTTTTAAAAAAATAACTAGCACGGATTTTTAGGAAGACAAACGATTGCATCATTTTGGGCGGGGGGCTGGGCAGGGTGTTACAAAACACCTTCAGTAGTAAAGATCTTATAGAGGTGCCGTCCTCTAACAGTCACATTTTAAAATTCCTGAGCCAGAGCGAGCGATGGCTATAATTCCGGTCCTTGTGTTGTACGCTGTGTACAGAGTTCTTTCAGGACAAGGTAAATTTAAAACACTTTATTCTCTCGCCACAAGAATTAATTAACGTGTCAAACCGTGCGTAAAAGAAAGATGTTAGACGGTGAGTGTCTCTCCCTCCGTAGAATGTTTCCGTCTTTTGCTTTTTCATCGTTGTCATTTCAGCAGTTTGGTTTCAGGAACTGTAAAATGGGGAAACATGTCCTTTTCCCTCAATCATAAAATTAAGTACGATGCAAACATTTGCACTTAAGTGTAATTAGGGGCTGCGGTAGCTTAGTGGTTAAGGTGTTTTAGGGCTACTGATTTATCCAGATGTATAATATGTTATATCCAAATGTAAATATAATGTAACGGTTTATAAACTTCATCCTGATTTCTTTAGCTCTTGGCCGTGAGCAGATGCCTGTGGATACGTGCTGTAAAAATGGGAGAGTCTATGGGATGACAAATCAGCACTGTGCTTCCCTTCGCCATATGTCCCACTCCTCCATCTGCAGGTAGGAAAACACCTGGTTTGGGCCTTCATTACAACTGTTAACACCATAAATACATAGTTTCAAACAGCTGGCAGATTGTTGAACACAACAGTACTGTGTTCTGAAAGACCTTTAGGGTTAACTGTCAATTCTTCCACATACTCACCCTCCCATCTCTGCTTTTGGAACGAAGGGCAGTATGTGGGTTTCCCCGGTAACAAAGATGCATGCTTGTGCTGGTAATCTTGACCGACCTGCTCCCTTACTGGTGAACATTTCTGTGATTTTCTGTGATCTGTGGACAGGGCTTTCTATTGAGCTATTCTATTAAAGCTCCAGATTGCCAGTCCACCCCTGCCCACACAAACACACACTCACTCAACTTCATTCCCTCACACACACACACACAGACACTTTTATTTGAAAGTATTTTAAGTAGTTTATATTTAAAAGAGAAGTAGTTTAGGTGTAAAATAGAATAGTAAATTACAATATTATAAGAGAATATAATAAATGTTTTAGGCAGAAAAGCAAGTAGGGATTTAAAAAATGTATTTTACATATCTGATCCTAAAGGCTCCATGTATAATTGAACTGTGATTCAATTAAAAAATGTGAAATTTGTAAGTATACAGTATATATTAAGAAAAGATCATATATTCTGCTCTGTATTTTCCTGTTCTCTGCTAGGATGGTTCAGAAGCAATGCTGTCAAGCTGCACTGAAGGAAAGTCTCTGTAACAATGGCATGAAAAGTGCCAAAAGAACTGGTGTGTGTGACTCCTCCGCTCTTCAGACAGACCCCTTTAAAGTCAACACTGCCAAGGTGTGTGCCTATTTTTTTTTACAATGTGAAACGTACTAGTAATATCCAAGGCTTCATTTAAAGCTGTCAGACATGCCACATGTAAGGGAAAGGAGGCTGAATCCATAATGCAGATGTAAAGGAGCGTTTTAGTAGCACACAGGGTAATCCAGGCAAACAAATCCAAAACATATCAAACTCATGGTCCAAAAACATTCAAAAAGGTCAAATAACCAGGAAAGCAGTCAGCGAGGCAAACAGATCAGACAAGGGCAAACACCAGAGCAATTGTAAATCCAAATGGCAAAACAGAGTTCAAATAAGAAATACACACTGGAAAGGAAATAATAAAAAACTGACAATACTTTGAGTTGCACAATTGTGTGCATCGCGACTAAATGTTCGTGAAACCTGGAAGACTAATGTTCTGGTGATGACTCCCTCTGACATGGTGGAGGGGGGTTGCGGATGATTTTCTTACACATCTATAAACTACTCCATTTCCTCATATTTTCCTCCAGATGTGCTGCGAGTGCTGTGTGCTCGGGCTGCTGGCTCGGAGAGAGAATTATACGTGTGAGCTGCAGATTTCCGTCACTGTTCACTGCAGAAATGTTGCAAAGGCTTGCTGTGTAGAGCAACAGCGTAGATTCATCCAGCAAGGTAAAAAAAAAAACTTTTACTTGCTTTATCCTGACGGGAGAAACTGCGACAAAAATAATTTCCTCAAATTAATCTACATGTACTGATACAAGCGTTTAAAATTATACAACACACAAGCTTATCCGATCGCCTTCATTTCCTAGTAGTAGATTTTTCAAAATGACCTACATTACAGAACCAGCAGCAACAAAAGTTTTCTAGGGACATGCAGAAATATGACCAAAAAAATCATGGCGAATCATAGATTAGGGATATATTACAATATAAAATTTGTAAAGTCATAGAATAATGTCATGAAATGTTAAAATGGATAAAAAGAACGGTAAGGTTCGACATCTTAAACCACTGATACTGCATGAATTGATTTTTTTTCCTCCTTCACTGACAGTTTAACTAAACCTAAAACCCTCAGTACTGAGAAAAAAGAATGCCATCAAGTCTTTTGTACATTCCAGGTCAGCTTTGAATGAACTAATGAAAGCTAATGAATTTTTTTTACCCCTAATCTCTCACACAGTATCACCTTTGCTGAATAACATTACCAGCGGTGGCAGTAATACCCAGGGCCTTGACTTGTGTGCAGGTATGAATTATTCTCTGATGACAACTGTCAGGGCTGGGACTTGAACTTGGGGTCGGCAGCCTGAGAATCAGATGCCTTTTGAGTCACAGGAGAGGTGTTGAACCCAAGAACAGATTAAAAAAAAATACAACACAAGATCTCATCAAAATGGAATATATCATAAGGAAAGAGGCTAAAAATCCCCCAAACAGAAACTTGCATGTATACCACGAAGTGGAACTAAAAAAAAAAGGCTACTTTAAATACACACAGAACAGGAGACACAGGTGACAGCAATGATTTAATGAAGAGACGTGCTGAAGAGGACCCAACAGAGAGAACATATGAAGACCTCTAGTGGCAAGACACAAGATAACGTGCAGAATCCAGCATAACCTACATCCTTTTTTTATTATTATTATAGATTAGAGAATGCGGACTAGTTCACTTTCAGTGGCACAAGTCAAGTACTTCGAAAAAATACTTGATCCAGAGTATAGACTTGAGTGATGGGGCCATTTGGGAAAGAAGACATTATTTTACTGATTTTTAATCCAATTTACTTGGTTTCCTCAGTGATTTTCTCATGTCAATTTTATACCACATGTGGTTCTAAGCTGTATTTTTTTGGCTCGATTCCTAGCCCTTGGGATTAGTGGTTGCTCTCTTTACTTACCTTTTATCAGGCAACTTTCTGTTATAATTTCCATGCCTGCAGTTATGATCTGCACTTCACTCTATTCACTTTGTTCATGTGCCACTTGTTCCACTTGTTAGTGGAATAAAAATAATGATTGAGAATTATTATTTGAGAACATTGATATTCGTTTTTTTTTTTTATAACTGATGTATTGAAATACTTACCTTCTGACATTACTGTTTCACATAGAAGGGGTAACACGGTGCTCTCAGCTTTGTTTGGGGAATGGTTCTTGTGAATGCCACAGAGGTTTCCTTCTTAAATCTGATGGCTACAGCTGTGAGGGTAAGTTTAGCACCTTGCTTTTAATTCACACCTATACTATATTTCCACAGGTGAAGCTATTGAAAATGCTTTTTCCCAATATGTTTTTTTTCCTGTTTCAGTTTTTCTAAAAACTGAACATATACAAAAGTCGTTTCAATGTTAGAAAAAGTTGAAATATTGAGTTCAAACATCTTGGGTCTTGCATAACTTTTTGGGATTATTTAGTACTCAGTTTCACAATTTTATGAAATTATTTTATTTTGCCCAAGGACATGTGATTTTTCGAAATATGCAGTGTATAATTAGAGCTCTTTAGTATCAGTAGAGTGAAATATTAAAATATATTGAATCCTGTGTACAGAAAACATATTCAACCTGAATATATTTGTATTGTTACACTTGTAATGATAAAACATAATAAATATGTAATATCTAGCAAGATGAACTGGGTCAGTGTGAAATCCTTGTGTTGCCAGATTACAACGAGTGTCTGTCGAGTGCTCACAGCTGCAGGCCAGGTGAAAGATGTATCAATACCGAGGGCTCGTACCGCTGTCAGAGAGAAACCGGCTGTGGCACAGGATATGAGCTGACTAACGCCAATACCTGCCAAGGTGAACCTTAAGCCCTATCTCATTATTCTTAATGCTAAAGTGATATAGTGCACTCAGTTCTGTTTTGTTTCTGTTAGATATCGACGAGTGTCTGCTAGGAACACATAACTGTGGACGTGAATTCACGTGTCAGAACACTGTTGGGTCGTTTCGCTGCTATCCCCGACATCAATGTGGGCACGGATTCATCCAGGATGCCGTCGGAAACTGCATTGGTTAGATACTTGCACATATGAAACGTTATACAGTGCAATAATATACTCTTCAGTAGTATTTGATATCAGCAGTCATACAGCGCTTGCTCTGTTTCACAGACATAAATGAGTGCTTACATGATAAGAGCCCATGTCAACCTGGCCAAACATGTGTTAACACTGTGGGTTCCTACACATGCCAGAGGTTCTCAGTGACCTGTGGACGTGGTTATCACTTGAACACAGAGGGCACACATTGCATAGGTAAGGAAATTAATCCTGTAGTAATTCCTGTACATTGTTCTTTTTCAGCCTGTATTTTTGGGCTCATACAGTTCTTAACTCTTACTCTAACTCTAACTCTTAATATGTTCATATGAATTTGCTTATTCATAAAGATGTTTTCTGTTTAATGGGACATTTATTGCTTAAATAAGAACATGAATATCAAATGAAATGTTCCTGTAAAGCCAATTTCTGACATTTGTATAAGACGTGGATGAGTGCACCAGACCAGACAATGCCTGTCAGGGCCATGACTGTGTGAACCTTCAGGGCTCTTTCCGCTGCGACTGTCATTCTGGATTTACGTTTAATAGCGTCAGCAAAACCTGTGAGGGTAAGACCAGCATTTCCTGCCTGGCATTCTGCATTAGCTATGGTATAAATATCTACAGAGAATTATTTTTACCTCTTCCTCTTAGACAAGGATGAATGCAGGAGCTATCCAGGGCACCTGTGTGCTCATAAATGTGACAACACTCCTGGTTCGTACCTGTGCAGCTGTCATCCTGGGTACAAGCTGGCCAGTGATGGCAAGAGCTGTGAAGGTGGGTTCATAATAAATAGCATAGGTGATGTTGGTAGAATTCACAGTGTTGTTGTGAACTGAATTTGATCCCTCCTTTAGATGTGGATGAATGTAAGAACAGCCCATGCAGCCAGGAGTGTGTGAATGTCTATGGCTCCTACCAGTGTTACTGTCACCGTGGCTACCAGCTCAACAACATAGACGGACGCACATGTGAAGGTAAAATATCTTCAGGCAAGTTACTTGGTGATCCATGTGTGACTTAAAATTGAATGGCCTATTTTGCCTTTGAGTAACAGGCTAGTATGGAAAAAGTCTTTAAATCTTTAAAACGTAATTATTATAAAATGATAATTTCTTTCCTATTTCTAATTCCAATTCTTTTTTTTTCTAGATATTGATGAATGTGCACTGACCTCTGGTGGCAAAGTTTGCTCATATCATTGTTTGAACACACCTGGTAGCTATGATTGCACTTGTCCTCCAACAGGCTACTCATTGTCCCCAAGTGGACGCACCTGCTTGGGTAAATTTTTTTAAATATCATACGATTATTATATGAATGAATAGGTTTTCCTCTGCATATGTAGCATATCATTCTGCAAAAAAAAGAATATTTAAGATGGATTTGTAGCAATCAATTAGTTTACAATTATGATGGAATGTAATCGAAAATGTCATTTTGAGATGGCAATAAATTGTGTGCAGACATTGATGAGTGTGCAACAGGAACGCACAACTGTTCTGCCACGCAGAGCTGCTTTAACATCTTGGGTGGATTTCGCTGCCTGTCGTTTGAGTGTCCACCCAAATACCGACATGCAGCAGAGAGGTGAGAATCTTGCTTTTCTACTCTTTGATTTTTGCTTAAATAGTTATGGTTAGGGACCCTGTTTTAAAACCCTTTTCACAGCATGGAATTTGAAAAAAAAAAAATTTCTGAATTGCTGACAGTCAGTCACAAAGAAAAATTATTTTTCTTAATCTCCACCACATGTTCCATCTATATCTCTTCAACTGATGTGCTCTGCAACCAATCAGCAGAAAGCAAGTGATGTTTAATAAGAATCTCCCATTTCCATTTGAGTATTTGGTATGTACACCTTTTTTGGTGCTGCTATTTTCATGCTACATTCTACCTTTCCAGTCGCTGTGAACGCTTGCCTTGTGAACAGAATAGTGAGTGCCTGAACCTGCCGGTGAGAATCAACTTTTATAATCTTACATTTCCCAAAAACATCCCCGTACCTGCTGCAGTTTTCCGCATGGGGCCCTCCATCTCTGTGCCTGGGGACAACATCCAGCTTTTTATTGTGGATGGTGATGCAGAAGGATTCTTCAGCATCCAGAAAACAGCCCATGGTGCAGTGGTGTCTGTGCAGCGACCACTGCCAGAACCCCAGGACTTCCTGCTCACTGTGGAAATCAGGCTGATTCGATACGGCATCACAAGCACTTTCGTGGCTAAGATTGCTGTGTTTGTTGTCAGTGACCAGCCTACTGTGTCTTATTGATTTTAGTACTATAGCACAAGTGTAGCCACAGGAGCTGATGTCATAGTTTATTTGTTTTATAATATCACGGATTTAACGTAACCATTGTTCTGTAACTGTTTCCTTCCAGAACTTGTGGAAATTTCCTGTGTGTTTTTTCTAAGCTGGTTACCAATAGCAAGTAATCTCGTAGTGACCATGAACTCATAAGTGCTGCCTGGTACATCAAGTCCATGGTACATCACACTAAACCTCTGGCATTTCCCATGAACAAAAGAGACCTGGATATTCTTTATTTGATAGTAGTACCATGGTTACATATGTATCCTACCATTTTACTTCTCTATGTTCCTGAATTCCAGGGCAATTCCCTTTTAGAAGAAGGTGAGACCATATATTAAAATCTGTGTGGGTTCAATACACTTCCTGATGCATTCTCTGGAAAGTGCATTACTTGAACATTGCATACATTAAGTGATGATTCATTTTTCTATGGACATTGATGACCACTCAAAGCAAAACACTGGTACCGCTTGAGGATACCTTCAGCTCAAGTGTCAGGCTTGTCTTTAGTGATTGTGAGATCCATTCAAATGATGATACATTACGTTATATGTGAGTAGCTTTTATCCTCACACTCACATCATTCTTACTGTACCGAGACTGCACCTCTTTACTAATAACCACTCAATCTATTACTACTGTACTCTGTTGAGGAGAGTTATTGAGGGTCACATACAGTTCCTGATTAAGGATGAAGGGAGCCAGCAAGGGCCATATGATTATTTCATCTCCATGAGACTAAGGAGCCAAACAGTGTATTGGTGTCTGTACTTAATTTGAACCAGTGGGTCTTTCAGTCATGTTGGCTGCCTACTTCACTTCCCACTGTACTCCTGCAGCATGGGGGAGGGTTTCAATGGGCACTTCCCTAGACTGCAAGGCACATTTCCCACGTCAGAACTGGCAGTATTAATCTGTGTTTGCAGCACCACTATGCTGCACACCTACACAAACAACAGGCCACATGTCTACTTTCTGAGTCAGTGACAAATATCAATAAATCAATACAAAATTGTAGTCGCAC
The DNA here is from genome assembly GCA_028566695.1 of Bagroides melapterus. Classification (NCBI taxonomy): domain Eukaryota; kingdom Metazoa; phylum Chordata; class Actinopteri; order Siluriformes; family Bagridae; genus Bagroides; species Bagroides melapterus. The sequence continues at coordinate 6,259,690 of JAOTRN010000016.1, forward strand.
AAGGTGAACGTCAATTCACTCTTCTCGAATGGGCAGATTTTACATAATTTTATGCAATCTTTTATTCAAAGGATTTTTGAGCACGTCTTAACAGCTTCAATCAGTTTCTTCAGTGTTTCAGCATAAGGAGCATGCGATGAGTGTGATTTAGAGCTTTTTCTACAGGCTACATATGACAACTTTGCTATTATTGCTATTATCAATGTTTGTATCATTTGTGATTGTATCATATATATACTGCATATGTAATGGTTTAATAGACCTTCTGTAAAAAAGGCAAAGCTAACATCATGACATAATAACACTCATAATTTTACTCATTTTAATATAATGAATTTCCTCACATTGTTACCTGACTGTTCAGTGTTTCCTACAAGAAATGGGACCAAATGCTGTTTCCTGATTGTAAAAGCATATTCTGATGGACAAAACTCTGCAGATTAATTTAAATAAATATACGGCCAATTAGTAAGGTGCAGGTTTCACAATTAAAAAAAATATTGTCAGCATAATTAGATTTGTAAATATTATTATTAATTGCTCAATATTTGTTCCACATTCTCAAGTTTAAAGTCTCATTATGTTCCATTATTGTATCAGTGGTAAAATACACCAAAATGATTTCCTTTATTAATGACTTCTGATTTTCTGAAAATACTGACACTTTAGAAAAACACTGCAACATTTAAAGGAGGAATGTGTAAATTAAACAAAGGCTTTAGACCAATTTGGCTGCTTGATTTTAGTGTAAGTTGACAGAGGTCGGTAAAAGTACTCTTAATAGCAGGAGCTAGAAAAATCAGAAAAATCTGAAATCCCCAGTGTATAGTTTTATAGTCTACTGACATTAACAACATTCCGTTGGTAATTCTAGTAAAACAGGTATAACATGCTTGTGATGTAAAGACAAATGGTACATAGAACAGAGCAGCAATGGTGTATAATGAAACAACACTTGTTTGAATATAATGAAGGTTTATCATTTCACTGTATCTTAAATCAGCTTATGTCACTCTAGGCATAGATTTTACACATCCTTAGTGTTGATTCCAGCCAGATCCCCTTAATATCAGGTCTCTGTTTTGGTTTCCAATAGTCCATTTTAAGAATATTGAAGAAAAATGGCTCAAAATGCAGAATATTAATTTAAAAAATAATGTTAGGAAAAGGGGAAAAAAGCTATTGGCCACACATCAACAGAAAATTGATACCCACTGCATTAAATCACATTAGCCTCAAGAAACTATAAAAAGCATGAACTTCCTGTTACACACTGAAGACTAAAAAAAATCTAGATTAAAAATATCCCTCTTAGTAGAAACAACACTATAACATTTGCCCTGATGAAGAAACTGGGCATTTTCACTTCTGAATCCTTTATACTGAGCAGTTTATCTTTAAGTGTGCTTGGGGTTTGTTGGTCCATCACTGGAGGGAAATTTCACTTTAGAAAAATAGAAATTAGGTAAACAGCCTTACAAAAATAAATTGTTTGAGTACAGTCAGTCCATAATCTATCTCCAGGTGACCACAGTAATGTCGATGAATATTGCACAGAGAGGGATCACCTCCATTATGCACTGATTTGCATTCCACACCTAAGGGAAAACTCCAACCTGGAGAAAATCCTCATCAGATGTTCCTTGTCCAGTTTGCTGAGAACAAGTCGAAGTGTAGTCCTCAACAGGATCTGTGTCTATATGATGGGTTGAGTGTGTTCTGTACACCAAGGGATTGTCAAAAAAACAAACAAAAAAAAACCCAGAGGGCTTGGTCAAAGGCACAGGTGTCTAAATGACTGTTAACTAGATGGGAAGAGTTAGGATGGATAAACATTCCTCATTGCCTCCATTCTCTTGGAATCTGTTAAACAAGAAAGAAAGCAGTTAGACAAAGGCATTAGACAGAAATGTCATGCCAGTAACCCGGAAAGTTCAACCTTGTTTTGAATCATGAGCAGTTCCTTTCTTTCTCTGCACGTTGGCATTTCCATCGCTTACAGGTTAATCTTGATTTCAGAACTTGTGCAGGTATCTCTGTATTTCTTTGTGAATTCCAATCAGGCCTTCTGCTTCTTTCTGATGAAGAATGGTTTGAATCTTGTGATATAGTCTATATTTTTGGTATGGTCTTTATTATATTTCTGCTCTCAAAGATGAAAGATGGATTGTGAATCCTCCACCCTGGCCGTGTGAAGGTTGTTAGTGATATGACTGACTGTTTTTTTTTTGTTTTTTTTTTTTTATTGAAGCTCTCACAATGTCACTAAATGCATCTTCTTGCGATGGAATAAAGAGTGTATTAGTATCAGAATAATATAGACTGACAAACTAAAAGCACATTCCACTTATCTTTCCTGGCCTACATTTGATTGAATATTCACCATGTAACTATACCAAAATAAACAGATGTGGCCCTTTTATTGGCAAATTTAGCTGTCAGTTTGTACTCTATACAGAGCACTATGATTAAAATGTAGTTTCTACTGTGCCAGCATCACCAGGCTGTAACCTCTATCACATAGCCACCACTGGCTTCTCCCTCAGATTTAATCGGTGACAGATGGTAACATGGAGACCCGGGGCACTGAGCTCGGCACAAGCCTGCACACTGCTGTAGACTCTGGATTTATGAATGATTGCATGGTCATAGGCATTAAGTTGGATAAGTGTAATCCTGCCCAACATATGCAAACAGCTCGTGAAGCCAAATCTGTGCAGGACAACCTGCTAGCAGACTACTGGTGCTTGTCTTTCTCTCTTGTACTGCAAGTTCCTTAAAATACACTCCTTAGATTTTTTTTTAGTGTAGAGGCAGGTTGTCTTTATTGGTGGGGAAAAACGTTATGTAGTAAAATATAGAATGAGATGTGAAATGATGTTTTACTGAGGGAACAGTGCATAGTGTTGCCCTCTGGGTTGAGGTTCTGTGCATGTTCTCTCCATGGCTACTTGGGTTTCCTCTATTTGTAAAGGGTAATTGGGCCCTAGAGATTGCGGCTTGCAAGTTTAAAACAATAGCATTGAAATCATACTGCAGGGCTTTTTCATTTCACAAGATGTCATATCCCTCATTCTGTTTACTAATTGTGAAAGCTAGTGCATCATCAGGCCTTTATGAATGTATCTCAGTCCTCTCTCAGCCTGCAGCCCTCAGTATTCCACTAGTGCTGTGGGACTTGAGTCTCTCTCTCTCTCTCTCTCTCTCTCTCTCCTTTATTCCATTTTTCTCCAGGTCACTGAACCTGAAGAAAACACTGCTATCTCTCATGCTGTTGCATAACACATCCTGTCATCCTCTCTTTAATCTCCCAGTCCTGTGCACAAAGAGGACGATGCTTTCCCTCTGGGATGTGACTAGCCAGTGCGAATGTTAAGTGCCTTCGGCTGCCTGAGGGAAGGTGGACGTAACCCCAGTACTGCTGCTGCTCACAAATCCAGGTCCACTTTCAATCAGAGGGATATTTATAAAAAGAAAGATGGAGAGAAAGAGAAAGAAATGACAGCTATTTATTTAGACCCATGCATAAAATCTCATGAAGGCCTTGATTATACAGTCATATCTTTATTTTAATTGGATTCTCTATTAAACACATAGTAGCATATTTGCAGTAAAAGCAGTCTAATTTAAACCTACAAAAGTTAAACCTATATATATTACCTCAGTGGTATGGGTTTTACAGGCGAAGAATTCAGTAATAAAAAGCTATATAAAGTTCTAATAAATGAATAAATATGACAACACTTACTGTAATGTATTTAATATTTGGATCAAGACATAGAGGTGAATCATAAAGTAAATTGATGCTACATTAACCTGAGTTTGTCACATTCTCCCCATGTCCATGTATGTTTTTTCCAGGTTCTCCAGTTTCCACCTGCATCACAAACTCATGCCAGTATGTGGACTGTCTAAACCAACTTGTCTCTATGTGTGAATATGTGTCTGCTTGATGTGTGCAATAGACTAGTGTCTTATTCAGGGAGTATTCCTGCCCTGGCACAACCATTCCCAGGACAGGCTCTGGATCCTTCACAACATCAGTATAAAGTTGTTATTAAATGAATAAATGAATGAATGAATGAATAATATATTTGCAAGGAAGACAGAAATGTAGAAATCTGTTGTTAAAGTGAATGTCTGTGTTTCTGCTCCATTTAAAGTACAGGTTCTCATGCCATTATCCTCATATCTCAAAGTAAGAGCTTTCTAACACGTATTGGTTTTTACTTTCTCTTTTGCTCACTCTCTTGTCCCTGTATTGTGCTCCATGTTCACACACATTCACAATCGTTCACAACTGTCACATCATCAGTCATCCAAATGGTATGTTTTTGGGAGGTTGGAGGAAACCCACACAGGGCGAACATGTGAAACTTTACATAGACAGTAACCTGAACTCAGGATACACCAATCTAATCCAACTCTGGATTAGTCCTGGGTCTACTGACGTATTTTACTCCATGCAGGAGCCAGTTCTTACAATGGAACAGGACACAGCTGTCATGGTTCTGATGTTTCACATAACTCGGTGACAGAAACTTGCAGAGTCTGTTATTAAGAAGAGGTCAGCACTGAATCAGTGTTGTCTCAACTGATATCTGTATTGTATAGAAAAACATTAATTGGAAATCAGGACATTCCTATATTTGTTGACAGTGGATGTAGAAAGCTTTCTAACTGAACTGTTCACCTGTTTAAAAATAGGACAGTCAGCAGAAAGCTCTAATATCTGAGATCACACACATCTGCCACTGATTACTCATTTAACAATTAAATAAATATTATTGCATGACAAATATGTGTACAAGGTGACCCTCTGTAATTCCCACAAAGCTGCTGAATAGCCTGTTACGTTAGAAGTAATTATCTCCACTAGATGGCCTAACACCTCTATATAAATGCTGCAGGATCTCAAGGCAGAATATTCTGTTCTAACTGTTGTTTCTACAGTGCACTGAAGAGCACAGACACTGTCTGGAGTGTAGACTATGTTTTCTGTGATGTGAGCTCTCTAAACTTCTTGTATGTGCTTTTCAATACACACAAAATGGATGGGAGAGCGCTCTGGATTGACATGCCAGGCTCATCATGCACTGTCACCTCCATCTCAGAGACAGAAGATAAGCAGAAGACATGTTAAGGTTGAAATGGCTGAATTGGCTGTACTTACCCCCTAAAGTATGTACAGCAGAATTTGCATAATTATTGCAAAGTAGATTTTAACTTCATGTTATTACAGAATTAATTGTCAGAAATTGTAACTGACATAATAATGTGACAGGCTACTTAAGCATGCTATTTTACATGAAGGTTTTCAGAGCAAATTTGTACAAATTATTTGGAAGAATAATTTCCTTATTGGACTAAGATAAAAAAAATTATTTCATTGATTTAAGCCTATACTCATGATATTTACTGAAATTTCCTAAAATACTGTACATAAAACTGTCAGTTTTATTATAGAATCACAGTCTTAATATGATGTCATTGTTCTAAAGCAGACACTTTGTCATGTACAAGAGATGGGCAAAGAAGAACCACACACTTCCATACAGATGTGTTGACAGTCAGTTGTTCAAAGCCTTCAAAAAACACACACATTTTGGGGAAGTGTGGGAGATTGCCTCTGGGAAGGTTTCACGGCTAGCAACAAGGAATTATGGGAGGAGTTTATCACATTTCTCAGTGAGGAGCCTCTCAGGAATCAAAATGCTTAGCTTAGCTGATAACTCTTAATCCATAGAGACTTATCAGTTTGACATCTTCTGGTATTTGTCTTTTTTTCCTAAACAGTCCTATGCCATTTTTAGAAAAGTGACTTAAGAAGTTATATATTCAAAGTATGTCTTTGACAAAATAATATTTGCAACAAATAACAAAATGTAACTAATAATATAATGTAAGATAATGTAATATAACTGTACATGTAACAGAAGATAATAATATAATAATTAAATAAAGTGCAGGCCTACAGATACATTAACATCTTGAATCACAAAAATGAAATTGGTGTAAAAACTTTGTGAACTGGGAATGATGGTATTATTGTTAAAAAGGTGGTTTGATGCCTATGTAAAAGCATAATTTCTGACAAAGTCGGTGTATTTAAGAGAAATCCACAGAAATGTAGAGTGAAACCTGTCATTGGGCTGTGTTAATATTTTTAGAACATTTAGCAGCACAGCTGTACTCTGAAATATTCACAGACGCTGTATATTTACTGCCACTGTTTTTCAATCTCTATATAACTGTATTTATGCAATATTAAAAAAGTGAATATTAGCACCTATTAAAATCACATTTGTAAACCCGTTGATATTCGTGGTTAAAGACTGGCCTGAATTAATTTGAAGAAAATAATTTCCGTTTGTTGGATGATGCGAAAGTCGTGATTCATCCAAACCCCCACAGGAACTCTCATTTGAAATGAGACCAGTCAGGATGCTCACAGCTCACATTTAATGATTAGTCATAGGGCTTATTTGCATATTGCAGCCTTCTGTGATATCACTACTGCAAAGGCCAGTACTCCAGTAACAATTAAAAAATGTTATAGAGTGCAGTGTGAATTCTCAGTTTCAGTCTGGTACAATACATTAGGTCATTATTCATTCATAACTGATTAATTCTCAAGGTCACATTGGAAAGGATTGTTTTTGGACCAGTGAAGTCTGTGGGAACCCGTGCAGTTTGCAGATATCCAAACACTCACAGTACGAGTTCATGATTTGCTTTGAGACAATGTCCATTGTTAAAAGTGTTATACAAATAAATTGAAATTGAATAACTGAATGATCAAACCAGGAGCCTTGGTTCTGTAAAGAGGCAACTGCTGCCTTTACGCCAGCTTTTAACAGAGCAGGAACTGATAGGTGGAGTTTTGTGAGATGAAGCAGGAAGTGCCTGTTCTGCTAATCCATGTTAATGTCTCTGTCATGCAGAGCACAGTCAGACTAACTCCAGCTTTAGTCTCCAGCTGCAGAAATCAATCTAGGACATCCACAATAAATGTGATGGGATTACTGCATAGCCCTGTGGAGCTGGAGTTATCAAAACCACCAGCATATGATTATTGGAGTATGTGAATTATGTTAACTGTACCATCTTTGAGTTTTATATTTTCTGTAAACATCGTGAGAATTTTGTATGAATTCAAAATATTGAAGACACTGCAGATGCATTCCATAAAGTAGGTACACTAACCCCACAGCTAACCCCAGCCCTAATCCTGTCCGATTTATAATGTATGTGTAGCAGCCTGGAAAATCCCTTCACAAGGTCACAGTTCTGCTATCTATACCCATATAAAACTAGACACAGTCCAGAACATACTGTCTCTTAATCACAAGCACAGTTCTGGCATTTAGAATTCTGCTTAGCCCAAAAAATGATTAAGGAGAAAATTGTGTTTCTAGATGCCTAACATTTGATGATTTCATACCGACCTTGCCGAAAAACTCCCGCCTCAACGTTTATATATTGCAACAGTATTAGACAATCAGTCCGCCTGACATCGTTTAGAACTTGTAATAGCTCATCTGCAGACTTTTCTGTCTCATTTGCTTTTGTTTCTGTCTTTTTGTCACCACCTCAAACAAAGTAATATTTGTCTCTTATCTCTCAGGTTACAAATCTTGCAGATTTGCCAGTTACAAACACAAACAAAATTCTAAAATAGATACTGCTTAACATTTTGAGTCAATGCATGAGGCTGTGTTCCTAATATCCTCTGGAACACACTTACAGGGTTTATGGATGATTTATAAGAAAAACATCTACCATCAGCTGAGCTCTGTTTAATCATAAGCAAAACGTATAGCCACTAGCCCACTATACTATTTATATACACCACCTTTGTTTATAATGTCTGAATTACAAGTTAAGTGCTAAGCTTTGCACTAGCTTCGTTAGCAGATT
>JAOTRN010000016.1:6288618-6306417 GCA_028566695.1 Bagroides melapterus
ACAATGGTCCACATACTGGCCAGCGCTAATTTATGACTCTGTAGCATATTGTATTGTCTGTATGCACTGTCTCTTGTCTTGTTTGCACTAGGTTACACAATATGCACTTTAACTGGCTAGGTTAACTTACTTTTTATTCCTTAGCTCTGTGTTGCTTTATGTAGATTTATTTTTTACGTAGCATCATGGTCCCAGAGGAACATTGTTTCATTTCACTATGTGCTGTGTTAGGTATATATGGTTTATATAACAATAAAATCTTCCAGAAAAATCTGATAACCTCACAGGCATGATCTTCAGCAAATGTCATAATCTTACATCACCAATTTTGAGAAGGGCAAGGCCAATATGGTGTCATAGGTTTCTTACCTACAACACTGATCTAACAGTCTTATAAACAGTATATTGTCATCTGAGCACAGGAGCATTTCCCATTACCCTCTTGCCCTGTGCTCTATGCCAGTTGATATGCCAACCATTCCATGGCAACCATGCCAAGGACTCATGCTGTTGGCCTTTTCTGGTCTGTGACCTTGCACCATGCCATGCCATCACAGCTATAATCACTTCAGCCTCCAGAACGGATGGAAGATTGTTAGACTTGCCAGTTGCTTTTGTCCCTGTTATTAACCTAATTATGGATGAGATTCGGAAATCCATTGAACTTCCTTTCTTCCTTTTCAGGATTAGCTTGTGCAGGGTGTTGAAAGCAATTGTTTGCTCATACCACATCTCCTACTTAGTATTCTCTAATATGTGGGATGGGCTTGCTGGTCATATAGAATGTTTCTTGAATATAAAATACACAGTGAATAACAGCAGTAAACAGGCAATGTTTAGATTAAGAGATAATGTCAGTGTTCATTTTCTATGACAGGAATTATTGTGTCTAAGAAGATTTTGTAAAATCATTTTTTTTTAATTAACAAACAGCATGCTGCAAGAATGAATGAATGAGAATCATGAATGAGAAATCTTGCTCAAGCTCAGAGTACCTTTGACACAAGGTTGACTAGTAATCCATGAAAGCTGTTTTTAGACAATACTCTGCAAATAGCATTCACTGACAACCACTTGCAGTATCAGTGCCTCATTTTCTACCAGCCTCCAGGTTCCAGGTCCTACTGATATTCAATTTACTTCCTAATACACAAATCTCACGTCTTTCATTTCAAAACTACGGTATATTTGTATATAATATCTATTATACTCTTATCCACATTTTCAACATACTGTATAAAAATGGTATACAGTAATGTATAATAATGTATTAAATTATTGAAACCTTATATTTTGTGGCCAAAGCCGTGAAAAATCAACCACGTTTCTTCATAACCACGTGAGTTATAGTGTAGTTTTTTCAGCCTGGCATTCCCACAATTCACAAAGCTCCCTGAGACTGTGTTGGGGAAACTGTCTGCAGATTTCGAGTGCTTTTAGAGCACTTCTCGTAGACGTGACAGCATTTAACATTAAGACAGAGATCCAAGGCCCCGTGTGAATGCACTACTTAATAATGCAAAAGTATCTATAACATTGGCATGGAGATTCTAGTCCCAGCGATGGCACAGTCTGTAAGTAGTTGGACATGTTTTTTTGGCTCTGTACTCTAGGATATAATATTTCAGATGGAACAGTGACTATGAGGTTAACTTTTCAAACCTCTTTAAAGTTTCACTGTAGTTACTGAATTATTCATAGTAGAAACTTAATAATCTGCTTTATGGTGATCAAGGGGTTAAAGTGCAGACTGTCCACTTTCAGATATTTACATCTACAGTAAATTAATAGAAATATAACATACTGACTTGACCCAACCAAACATGCTGTGGGACAAGTCAGCTAATATCTTCATTCACATGGGAGCTGGGGATCATGTATGATGCTTTCATTATTAAGTAAGGCTGCATTCATAACACTGGTGTGTATTGAATGTGGTGGGTTGCTTGTTGGGTACTGTGTTATGTGTTTACTTCATAGATTCATTCATAGACCGGAATCTCTCAAGACTTGGTCCAGAATTCTGTGGGCAGAATAAACAGACTAAAATAAACAGTCCTGTATGATAACCAAATAATGTTTGTTTTAACAGACATTAAACTTGTGAATATATGAAGAAAGCTATGTAGTTATACATAAACAATCATACCAAGGACACTTTACTGAGCTCTATATAGTGCTGTATAGTATAAAGCATAAATGATCACTTCTATATTATTGACTTTCCCCATTTTTTTTATGCTGTTGAAGTGTATTGAAGGGCAACACGTGAAAAAACATAAGGTAATAATCTAAGCAACTACATGGCTGGTTGGTCAGTAAAAATGAATTGGGGGAGCTAAATGCTAACCATTAGCATGATATTTCAGTTTGGAACATAAAGGACAGGCAATTCTTTACAAACGGAGGTGAGATCTTACTCATTGCTAGTATTGCCTAATAGCAAGCATCAGTAAGTTATTTCAACAAAATAAATAAATGTAGCTACTCTTTATGCTACTCTTTAATCTTAAGTGATGAATTCCATTTAAGAAATGATTACAGCAGTGATTAATAATGCATTATAATAATTCTCAAGCTTTTCTTAGGCCTCTGTTTAGCAGTGTTCATCGTTCATTTTGAACAGACTCATATCCACTCGAGCAGAACACGATCAAACCAGACACAGAGCTGTTATCGGTCTCTTTTGAAGTTTTATGATCTAATATTTTGTCAGATTTATAAACTGTGGTAGAAAGGGAAAAGAACACTACATTAATTAATATATGTAGGATACTTAATATCTGTACCTTTATCATCCATATTTATTTAGCATTTGGTGGAAGTAAATTTATAGCTGAAATGGTAAAGCTGATTCTGAAAATTCTTCTTCTTTTTTTTTGGTAAAATATTTGTTTGTTTATTCATGTGCTCTGAATAAGCAAATCAACATCATCAGACATGGCAATATTTGGCTGCATGGACGAATGATAGTAAGACAGGAAAAACAAAACTGTTCATCCATTTTCTCATGTTACACAAAACATTTCAAATCTTTCATCAAATCTTTCTATTTAACCTTAAGTTAAAAAAAAAAGCCAGGTTACAGCATTCTAAAAAAAATCTAATTCCAGATTAGATAATATTAACATGAACCAGTATAAATGTGAAAATGTGTTGAGAGAAAAAAGCACTCATGATTCAAAGATTACCACCTCATCTGTGAATCACTGTGGCCTGGGTTTGTACGACTGCCAGTGAAACTGGCTTGCTTGTCTTTACTGATCATGTGACTCACGATGGTGTCAGCAGGATGGATTTTCTAGTGAACAAATGTATTTTACTGACTGGGGTCAAATCCAATACCTACCTGACTTAAAAGATTTGCTCTAATGTATTTCAATCTAATCTTTAAAATCCTTCCATACATCTAAGAACACATTTCCTGCAAAAAAAGAAAAACTGGCAAAAAGTCATATAGAATAGATGATAGATATCATATAGCTGTCACTCATATTATATCAAAAATAACAACGTTCTTTTGTCATTCCATTTTTTTACTAGAAAAACTAATATAGACCTTGTATATGGGGAAATTATATCAGCACACTTATGGATGTGCATTTGGATCCATGGTAACACAGATAATTCAATGCTAACGATTCAACAATGATTTGTACAAATGAAAAGTGATTAGAGCTACTGACCTTTTATCTGTAAGACAGTCTAGAGGTGATCCACTTGATGGAGATTAGTATTGAGCCAACCTGTGTTGGAAATGCTCTCTCTGTCAAGTTTGGGTCCTTTATTCCCTGTATGCCTCTCTGTCCATCCTGATACTGAAGTCCAGGTCAGAAGAAAGTAGTCTTATCCATATAAACTCAGAAAACAACAAGCTCTCCATGTTGGTGGGTGGTACTTTTACACTTTCCATTTTTAAAGGAATGAAACTATTTTAACACTTTTGTAAATGTATGAATCTCTCCATGTATAAATGAAAATACTAACCTGTGCTTTTTCTGTAATTAATTCAAATGATTTATATGCTTCCATGCACGAAACAATCTGAAAAACTTCAGCTAAATGATTTCTGTTGCATTTGAAACAACCCTATCCGCAACCGTGAGCCTGACATGGTACATTTAACACAGTACATTTCAGAAAATAAATTTTCTTCAGTTTTGGTTGTGTTGAACTGACACCTATAGTGTTAACTCTTTAAGTATTCCTTGTGTCCAGCTTGGTTTTATAGAAAGAAGTAGTTCTGATAAGGGTCAAATGAAAAAAATTTGGAGCAATGTATTCAGTTCAGGTGTGCAAAGACGTACACCAGTCTATAATATGTAGAGCGTCTTAATCATCTTGATAATCTATACTGATAAAATTCAAATTAAAGGTATCAAAACACCTTACTGTCTTGGTGACTGATGTTCATGTTGCATATTTACACTACAAGTCTGTTTCCCTTGTGTCTAAGCAAAAAGCATAGAGAGAATCTTTAATGTCTGAGCTGCTGTTTGCTTTAATGTTGGCCTTCCCCACAGGTGTGTCCTGACTTTCTATATCTCCTGTGGAATTCAGAGGTGACCTGTTACACCCGTGGATATCACTGGAGGGATCATCCTTGAGGGCAGCTTGCTCCTGGTCAGTCTCACGATGGTAGAAGTAGTTGAAGTTGGATACAATCACAGGCACAGGCAATGCTATGGTCAACACACCAGCGATGGCGCATAGTGAGCCTACAATTTTGCCTCCAACTGTTACAGGCCTCATGTCACCATAGCCCACGGTGGTCATTGTAACCACAGCCCACCAGAAGGCATCTGGGATGCTGGAGAAATGGGACTCAGGCTCATCAGCCTCAGCAAAGAACACTGCACTTGAGAAAAGGATTACACCAATAAAAAGGAAGAAGATGAGGAGGCCTAGCTCTCGCATGCTGGCCTTCAGAGTCTGCCCCAATATCTGGAGCCCTTTGGAGTGGCGTGAAAGCTTGAAGATGCGAAACACCCTCACTAGTCTAATAACCCGCAAGATAGCCAGAGACATGGCCTGCTGTTGCTGTGGTCCGTTGTCATGATCTGGACCGTGCTGCTGCTCCACCAGCTCTGTCCCTACTGTGATGAAATAAGGCATGATTGACATGATGTCAATGATATTCATGACAGTTTTTGAGAACTCTGACTTGCTGGGGCAAGCAAAGAATCTCACGATAAGCTCAAAAGTGAACCAAATCACACAGGTGGTCTCAACAACAAAAAATGGGTCAGAGAAAGTGAGTGACGGGCGTGCTTGTGAAGTCGAGTTGGCAGCTGTCCTGCTTGCTGCTTGAAGCTCCCTCTCGTCCCTGAACTCAGGCAATGTCTCTAAGCAGAAAGTGATTATGGATATGGTGATGACAATCACAGAAACAATGGCAATGCCACGGGCAGGACTTGAGCTTTCGGGGTACTCAAAAATGAGCCAGACCTGTTTCTGAAACTCATTGTGTGGTAGGGGTTTCTCTTCTTCCTTAATAAATCCCTCGTCTTCCCGAAAGCGCTCCATAGCCTCTTCACCCAGCTGGTAGAACCGTATTTCATCAGCAAATACATCGATGGACACATTGACAGGCCTCCGGATTTTCCCACCTGACTGGTAAAAGTACAGGATCCCATCAAAGCTTGGCCGGTTTCGGTCAAAGAAGTACTCATTTCGAAGTGGGTCAAAGTACTTGATCCTCTTGTCTGGATCTCCCAACAAGGTGTCAGGAAACTGGTTTAGGGTGCCCAGCTGGGTCTCGTACCTCAGCCCTGCGATGTTAATGAGCACGCGTTCGTTACTACCATCATTCTCCACGTTGTCCATCACGTCCACCACGTCCGACAGGTCCTCGTCGAAGAGGTGAGGTACGCGGTCAGCGCGCAGCAGCGCATCCACGGCGCTTTCGGCGCAGCTAAACGTGTCGCTCACGTCGTTCATTCTCCACGAGCTCGGTTCCAGGTTCAGCTCCTTGACGCACTCGTTGGTTCGCCCTGAAGCCGAGTGCTGCTCCCGTGCGCTACGACAGCCTTCTCCGGCATCGCTCGCGCTCCCTCTCGCGCCGCCGTTCTCCAAACTCACCAAGGCTATCTCCATTCCGGAGCCATGAAATGTTCACCAAAAAAACATTAAATATAGCAGCTGATAACGATCAGATTAATTTATTAGTAACTGTTTTCTTAATTTGATTTCGCACTGAAGTTTAAAAATTGTTAACGTTGTTTTGACATGACAGATAAAGAGCGCGCGCATGGAGCGCCAGCGCGAGCTCTATGGTCACTGGAAAGTAAATAAAGCCGCGAGAGGCGAGTTGAAGACCCGGATGACAAAATAACGAGGATGATTCCTGACGTGAAAACAGCGCTCATCCTTCAGCGCGGTGAGGGAATCCTCACAATATCACAGTGACGGGGAAACCTCCTCATCCTCTTGTCACTTAGCAGTATTTAAATACCAACCACCTTTTCACCCCTGATTTAAAGAAGACTGAGTTTGCAGTGAATACAGGTGCATGATTCTGAAATTGTTGACAATCTACATGAGGATGGAAAATGTTTAGATCATATACCACAAAAACAAGACTGATCGAAGTCAGATGTAATGATATGTTTAATGACGTCTTGGAATTTGGGACACATTTTCACTGCATTACTTAGATCCTGAACGAAATGTAAAAAAAAAAAAGTATTTATTTGTAACCTAGTTATTTATGGCATCAAGAAATTTCAGTAACATGACAAAATAATTTCCAAATTCATATTGTAAGAACAGCATAATACTAAATATTTCTTTCTACAAAAATCACAATGGCATACCTCAATATATTCAAAACCCATAACCTTTTTTTCCCTGAAACATTCACTATGAAATATTTATACATTTTAAAAAAATATGAATGCATGTACTTTATTTGAGGTAATTTGAAATATTTTGTGACCATAGTATATTTGTGTGTTATGCAGAATTAATATATTAGTCATGAAAATTTTATAATCTTACTGAAAATACATACTTAAAGAATCTCATTTTTTGTTAGCCCAAGATTTTTGTGGTTACTTCCTGTTTGATGATGACCACACCCTTTCATGTGGTGTTGTCAGAATTAAATCATTCTATTCCTATCAAGCAGTTCCACTGTATACATTTCTATTTTCAATTATCAAGCCAGAAATTAAATGTGGCTATGTTACACTGTCCTAATTTCTCAGATATCCCAAAACCCCTGAATTATCCCCATACATGTATATGAATTAATATGTGCATTAATCCATAGCATATCAGGCATTAAATAAATGTATACAATAACAGACTCTGAGTCATATGAACAGCTATTTATAATTGTATCAGTCAAGTAACTTTTAGCATCTCATTAACACTACAAAATTAATGTCATTACTTTCAGTATAATCCAAATCATCATTAAACCACCCCAGTTATATACTAAAATCTAACACATGATGGAAAGTGACAATGAAAATCATTTTAATAATCAAAATAATTTTTATTAATCAAGATAATTTGTAACGATGTATTGTTACCGGTACATCTGCAACACCATTGTATAATTATCAATCAGCCAGTAATGTGACAGCAGCAGAATCCATAAAGTCTTAAATTTACAGGTCAATAGATTCAATTAATGACAGGTTGGTATTTGTATTTGAGAAACAGCTGATCTTCACATCAATTTCTAGGGTTTAAACAAATGGTGTGAAAAACAAAAACATCTATTGAGTGACAGTTCAATTGTTTTTTTATCACAGAGGCAGCTGCAAAGAAGGTTGTTAGTGCCATACTGAAGAAGAAGGTCTTCTGAGTATATAACTAATGGATAGCTATCTTTATTCATTTATAAGGCACAGGAGGGCCAAAGAGCTGCAAAACATCACTTCTAGAAGCAAAAGTTCAGGCATGGAAGGAGTTTGGAAAGACAATGGAGAAAAAATACTCTTTAGCTGCAAAGATGTGCTGGTAGTTTGTTATGGTGTCTCAGGAGGGGGAGATGAGACCATGAAAATATTGTTCTAAGCAACTGCAGGTAAATGTTTATGCAGTGTAGATGAGATGTTGAAAGAATTTATTAAGGTTGGGTTGTGTAGGTAACATGCCTCTTCAATATTTCATGGAAATCTGGAGCTGGCAACCTGGGATGGTTGTACCTATTTTTAAAAAAGGGGACCGGAGGATATGATCTAGTTATATGAGAATCATACTCTTCAGGCTCGCAGGTAAACTGTATGCAGGGTTCTGGAGTGGTGACTCTTGTATCTTGTCTATTTAGTCAACCAAGGAGCTAGTATGAAAAATGCTGTCTATTTAAGTAGTTTTAGTAATAATATTTGTGTTAAAATAATTTGGTCAGTGGCAGAAGTGTTAGAGTCACTGCGTTGTTCTGTAGCGGTGAAGCAGTAGCTCAGTTTTTGGAGGAATATCTTTGCTTACTTCTAAGTCAAAAGTCTCTGAAAGAAAAAAGGTCATGAGAACTCACTCTAAAAATTAGTGAGGCAATTCTGCTAAGCCTTAGAGTGGAGCTGTTGCTCTTCTGAATACACATGTGCCAGGTGATATATTAAAAATATGGCAGCTGCTCAGATGTAGACCTGCTAGAGGTGCATCAGTCACTGGACTGATACCTTAAGGCACCTCCAGGAGTCACCAGGAATCCAACCAGAATAATAATAATAATATATTTTATAATAACATTTATCATGTATTTATCAGACAGCTCTTTACTGAATGGCTGACATTAACCTTCATGTACCTTATACAGTATTTACAGTTTTTTGGCCTCTAACATCTGTTAGGACTTTTGTATTTTCAGCTATAATGGACATCTGTCTTTGCCCATCTGTCACAATTACACTACACACTCCTGGCATTTAAATCCTTTCCGTTTCCCTTATGCTCTTACATAATCATTCAAACACAGAAAACAACAAGATCTGGCTTTGAGAGATGTGTATTGTGTATTTAGCAGGGTGATATTTTAATAACAGGTGTACTGTGGTTAGTCATATTCAGCCTTTAGAATGGAATAAAACTTAGCAAGCATGTGAATCATCACAAATTGTAGTGAATGTACATGTTGAAACAAGCACGAACACACTTAAAAACATGGCTGAAGATGCTAGAGTATATGCTTAAGGAATACTAATAATATGAATATATGTAAATGTAAATGTGTGTGTGTGTGAGTGTGTGTGTGTGTGAGAGAGAGAGAGAGAGAGAGAGAGAGAGAGAGACAGAGAGAGAGGGTGTTTTCCCACCTCATGTCCTTGGGATAGACCCCTTATGAACCAGGATAAAGTGGCTACTGAGTGTAAATATGGAGCACAGTATCCTCAGTGACTCCTGTGGGACAGCTGTGTTCATATGTGTATAAACAAATGTCTGCTGTTGTTCTAGAAAATGTTATATGCTGCTTCCATTGGTGAAGAGGTGACCTTGGATGTTTCCTGTGTTGGCCATATTAAAAATGATAGAGAAACATGAGACCAGGTTTGCATTTCACTGGAACATACAGTAGATAAACAGAATAGAGAGAGATGCTGAGAGAATGATGACAAAGTAGTGCCCTTTAACTCACTGGTTAACAGTAATACTCAAGAGACAAAAGGAGATGTGACCCACTTAAAAGGTTAAAGTGTTAATGAAAGCAGTGTCTGAACAGCTACAGCATCCCAAAATAAGAGCACCAGAGAACAGCCAGCCTGTGGAATATATTGGATATGGACCTTTGATCAGATTAACTTTAACACTTTTAACTTCACAACAGATTTTTCTTATCTTCATTGTACATGTCAGGACTGACCTGCACATGAAAACAATGAAACAACGAAGTATTAACCCAGATGCAGAAACAAACACATGTGAAAATATAACTAAAAGGCATTGCAGTTCTGATAAACTAAAAGGATTTTACACTTTGTTCTTTGTCTGCATTAAGTGTTAGGATCATTTTGGTGTACTCATGTACCCAGGGCCTTGTAGGGACATCCTGTAGGTGTGTTACTGTATGTTAATCAATATGCAATTGACCAACTGTTCTGAAATATTACAGATTTTATGGAAGTTTCTGTGGATGAACATGGTAGAGATGGAAGATTTGGAGATGTGAGACTTCATCAGGAACTCTGCAGGAGGTGAAAAGTTCAATGAGTGAATTTTAATGTAAACAGATCCTAGAAAAAAAAAGCCTCTTACCATCAATCAAGAAGTTAATAATGAAGTGTGGGTGCATCCTGCAACAGGACCATGAACTGAAACATGAGACAAAGTCAACAGAAAAAAAAGACAAACAATCTGATAGATTTAGCACAGACAGTGTCAGGAACAATTGACAATGATTAGCACTTTGAGGAACCAAAAGTTGTTCAGAGGATAATCAAAAGGTCAGAGGCATTTATAAAGGCGAAGTGTGGACATACAAATGGCTAAAGAATATTTAGATATTCTGAAAACTGATCTAATTTTGATTGTTTCATTATGGATATATGAACATACAATAGTTTTTAACACTTTTGAATATTTTGATAAGGAGGAACATTGAAACCCTTGTTTTCTCTTTTTATTATTTAAACATAAAGGGATAGAAGTGGAAAACATTTGCATTCGACTGCACATACCTGGATATGTGTTTGTATTTTTGTGCAAGCCTGTTTGTTGAGTATGTGTGTGTGCGCGCATGTGTAAGCAAGTGTGTTTGCTGAGGATCTAAGGGAAAAGACAACGTTTATGTCTAGTGTCTCTGTACTGACGCTGAGCTCACAAGCACTTCAAGTCTTGTTGCCAGCAGCAGAGGGAAACTGTAACCATAACAACAGGTATCCACTAACAACAGGCATTCATGGTGGTAAGCGCTCTGGCGAGCACCTCTAATTGCAGTGGAAGAATTCAGCGGCTGGAATTAGCAGCCTTACCCTGATGATATCTGCAGTGCTGTGTTTCACTAACAGAGGAAACAATGGCGGGCTTTTTTCCCTGTGAAACCTAAGGAGCCATATCACAGCAAATGCTTTATGGTAACAGCGTCTAAGATTACAGCAATGGAGGAACAATAGCAGCTCAAATGCATTTGTTTGGGGAGAAGAATCTCAGTTAATAACGCAAATGACATGGCAGTTATTCCTTAGTGAATTGTGAGAATGGTAATGGCCTTGCTGAACCAAACTAATTATTTATTAAATTAATTGCACCAGTAATAGCAACAACAACAACAACAACAACAACAACAACAACCATATATAATAAGATTAGATGTTCTAAACAAGGTATTTATAATAAACATATAATTATAATATACAGTAATTATGTTTCCTATAGGTGGGACGCCAGTTCATTGCATCACATTCACACTTATACACACTTATAAGAATCTAGCATAGACAATTCATCTACATGCATATGTTTTAAGAAGTGGGAGAAAACCAGTGAACCCAGAGGTCCAACCACATGGATAAATGGAGAATATGTAAAGAATCTCATGCTACACTACATCACCATGTATGTTTTTTGCACTGAAAGGTCTTAACTGGCAACAGACCGTTAATTAAGACCTAAATGTTGCATTTATGTCCAACAGAACCAGAACATAAACACAGCCAGAAAGTTAAGTAAGCAGTTGGTCACTAAGGACTTAACTAATCACTGATTTAATTGTTCTTACAAATTACTAGTGTTGGAGAAACATCTAACCTTTGACAAGTGGTGATGGAAAAGATCTGCTGTGTTTGTTTTACCATTTCAACTGTGGTTAAAAGTTCCAAATTCTGTTTATAAGAGGTCTAAGTGGTGTTAATGTATAGAGGATCATTTTAATGTACTGCTTTGAGGTTTTTTTAGTGAGAATACAAAACATCTGTTAGCTGTGTGAGCAGAATGAAGGACTAGATTTGACGGACATTCCCAAAATATACAAGAAAATTTTCATGCTACAAAACTGTATCTGAATTTGAATGTTGGACACAACAAATGTTAAAGAAGTTATAGAGGTTAAAATAGTATCTGCCTCTGCTTGTGAATGAGTGTATGAATATGCATGGTGCCCTCTGATATACTGCCATCCAATCCAAGCTATTCCAACCTCGCACCTAGTGTTCCTAGGCCGCTGACCCTGAACAATGTGCCTTTAGATTTATTCCTGTATTAGGCAATGACAGTAAAATATATTTAACATTTCATTATAACATTATTAGTCGCATGGCAAAGATACAAAGAAACTGTCAGTCATTAAAGTAAAAAGATTCTACTTTTGAGGGTTGGATATACAAGAGTGAGAGAGAGAGAGACAGAGAGAGAGAGAGAGAGAGAGAGAGAGAGAAGACACAGGGGGAGGGATGATTTATGCACGCTGGCATGAGCATTAGGATTCCTGACAACAGATGCCTTCATGGCGATATGGGTGAACAGAGAGGGTACATGTGTGCAAAGGGGAAGCGAGGACACACCATGATATACCTACCACTCACTTATAGACAAACACTTGGTGAAAAATTCTTGAAAAATTTGACTTAATTAACTAGAACTGCCTTCAAAATGGCATGCTTGTATACCATATTTTTTCACCAGTGTATACTATATAAGGCATACTATTTATCACAGATATGACTAGTACAGCTGTGAGTAATATGCAAGCCTGACATTTAGTACACTATACAGTCACTTAATCGCTTAATTATCCTAAGACTGCTACATGTTTGTGCTAAGTATTTACAATTAGTATGGCCCAAAATGGGTTAATCTGGTTAACACATTAGTTCCGTTAAAAGTCAGTTGCCTTAGTCTTAGTCTGGGGGTCAGGAGTATAAATATATATATATATATAAGTAGTGAATGTTTTGTTACAGCAACAAATAATACATTTTTGACACTTTATTAGCTTTATTAACTATTTATTTGAATTCAACAATATATTAGTTGATGTACATTTTTGGCATTACAGCAATGGTCTTTGTCCAGGTTTCACCTTTGATTCAATGGAAAAATCTCACCTGGAAACTGTAGATCTGTTCCTAGTGAGAACTGCTGCTGTAATCTTAAAGACTGTCCTGTTTCCATCCTAGGACAATGCATTTATACTGAACACACTTTGTACTGCTTTGCAGTTTCCAGCTATAGAAGAGTAATCGTTTTTACTGTAATACCGCTCTCCATTGTCATGTAGGGGAGCTCCATTGCCCTTTTGTGTCTGGTTATTCTGTAGGTTTCTTCTTCAGGGAGATTTTCCTTGCCACAGACACCTTGGCTTACTCTTCTGGATCTAATAAATTTTGTAAAGCTGCTTTGATATATTTGAATATTGTGGTAAGACACAATGCCAGTGGAAACTTTCTACCTTACCTTCTACAAATCAGTTGGAGAAACACATACACCCAGCAGCCTGACAAAACCTGGCAGATGTTGCTATCACTGAATTATGGAAAACAGCCAAAAATAATATACATTTACAACAAATTGTCAGACGTCCTTATTCAGAGCAACTTACATTTATCGTATTTATAAAACTGAGCAGTTGAGGGTTAAAGGCCTTGCTCACAGGCCCAGCAGTGGCAGCTTGGCAGTTCTGTGATGTGAATTCACCTTCTGATCAATAGTCTTACATCTTAACCATTGAGTTACACTGTCCCAAAATTTAGCTTTTGACCCAGATGTTCTTGCAGTAAATATGCTTTGACATATTTTCTTCAAAAATGCAAATATATTTTGCCAAAATTATGTAGATTATTTAGGCTGCCTACAAAGATTGTGATAGCTAAGGAGTCAGGTAACAAATAGAGCAGCAGTATTTGTTGACATTGTTGGATAGCAACATGCCATAATGAAATAAACATAAAGCTACTCAATTAAGTTTGTAATCAGAAACCAACTATCTGAACCTCCAATTTCCTAAGTAGGCAATATTCAAACACATTAATAGCCTTATTCATCAAAACAACGGCGCAATCCAAAATATACACGCAAGACAGGGAATGGGTCAAGACATTATGGTTAAACACAAGCTTTCACAACAGGAAATACTGGAAAAATTATAAGCACATAAGCGACAGTATCAGGACATTTAGGACATTAGTACACCTTGAGAGAAAATAACATGATTGTGAGGGAGGGGAACTGTTCTACACTGATACACATTCTAT
The DNA here is from genome assembly GCA_028566695.1 of Bagroides melapterus. Lineage (NCBI taxonomy): Eukaryota > Metazoa > Chordata > Actinopteri > Siluriformes > Bagridae > Bagroides > Bagroides melapterus. The sequence goes on from JAOTRN010000016.1 coordinate 6,302,754, forward strand.
ACAGATGAGAAACACAACAAAAATTAAGCAATAGAACTGACTAAATTAATAGTAGAGCATCAATAGTAGAGCAAATGACAATGAGGCTCATGTTGAAATGCCACAAATGACAAATATCTCAGAGACTTATTTGGTTGATGATAGACAACGAGTTTATTTTAACCACAAAAATACAGGTCTAATGTCATTGCATAATCACTGACTTCCATTTGATAACTGATATGATAGAAACTGAACAACCGGGAGAATACATTGTCAAATCAACAGAGAATAGAGGGTCAGAGAGCTATGTAATTCTTCACAGAATGACAGAAAGAGATTGGGCAGAAAGAGAGAAGGAGGCTGATGTATTGACTGAGAGCAAAAAAGAATAAAGCAGATAGCAGATCTAACTGGCAGCTATCCAAATCCACAGATGCATTTTGATGGTTCTTTCGTTCTGAGACCTGGAATTAAAAATAATTACAAGTGGATAGAGCTTTGGCAGAGGGCAGTAGCAGGAATGGGGTATCACCCAGAGATCTCATCAGGATTCAACTGCTCTAATTTTTCTTCCCTTCTATTTAGGACATAGACCATCACACATCTGTTTTCTGAAGATAACACTGACAACTCGAATGTGCCTGCTGTGCTTCAGTGCACTGGGATTTTCAGTGACACCCTCGTTGTGATTACAAGAAAAGAGAGATAAAGTGAAATATGATTGATTATAAGTACATTATGGGTAATGGTGTACAGACATATTATTTAACAGCTAGTGTACTGAAGTTTACTACTAGGATGGATTGTTAAAATAGTCTGTCTTTTAATTAAAAAATCTCAATATGTACATATGTACAAGTTGATGTAGCTGAGTTATCGGTATTATTGATTCATTTATCTTTACTAACTACAAACAGAGGTTACAGTGGGGATGTTAACAGATGCTCTGTCTCTTCAGAAGAGAGTGATACTGAAACCTTTTGGGAATTACCATGGGAAATCTGGGACAGAGCTGAAAAGGAAACCCAGAATAGGATTCAGTCTGTTCTCATCATTTCACACCTGTTCTAAAAAAATATATATACAATGATGGAGCATGACAGAGCTGGATATGACACATGCACACACACACACACACACATTTAACCTGCAGATTCACACACATACATGAGCACCTGATTTGAAGGGTACCTACAAAGAGCTTCAAAAAACATTTCTGTATTTCTTATCTTAAAATATTTGTGCTGTATTGATTTATGCTGCATAATAGTTTTCAATGCAAACTGATCACCAGCACTTCAGCTGAAGAGCCTTCAGTTCCATGCATCGATATGAAGTATACCCAATACATATCCCAAAAGGTAAGACGACAGGTAGAGGCTATGGAACATTTATCATTACTTCATAAATTGTCTGTTAGTAAAAGACATAAGCATTAGTTTACAAGATATGACTGTTTTAAACAGTTGATGCGTAATGGAAACTGAATGGTCATTTAAAATCTCCAGTATTGATTGAATTTACCCTTTAGATGAAGTGATAAAATCTCTACGTAACATGTGTATCAGCTTGTATATCAGTGGTTTTATTCCTGAATCATCTGCAATATAACAGGATATCTGAGTTAGCTTTAGCCTGTTTACAATATTGTTTAAAATATTAACACGGAGAGAATATTGTCTTGACTATGAATCACAATTTCGTTGGGTCAAACTTGAGCATGATGTGCCAAGACTACAGTAGGTTTTTTTTTTTTTTAATAGAAGGAAAGCAATCAGTTTACATACACTGAGCCAAGTGGCTCCATCCAAAATTTGGCAATACTGTATGTTATATCTCAGAAAGTAGTGGTGGTTCACACATGACACGAAGAAGGGTTTACTCTAATACTGTCTTCGGAATCAACAATATTTAGAAGGTGAAATTAACAAAAATATGAGGAGATTTTGGATTTGAAACAACAAATTCTGGCTCATCAGTGCCTCTGGTGGACAGTAGGATGACTACAGGTGTTTATGCTAGTCATGCCCTGTAGAGGGTTTCTCCTATGTTCCATCACTAAGATTTCATATTACTAGCACTGAAAATGTGGCCTAGTTTAAAATTATTAAGCATATTTTAAGTAGAGATACATCAGAAAAATTTAGTAAGGTGGGAGATTTAGACCTTTTGTTTGTAATATTTCAGTCAGAGTTAACATTATTATTATTATTATTATTATTATTATTATTATTATTACTACTACTACTACTACTACTACTACTACTACTAATAATAATAATAACTGCTTGTACAGCACTAATGTCCCAGGTAAAACAAATTTTTCAAGGCAGTTTTTCTAATGCTTTGAGCAATGTTCCACTTACTCTGCACAATCCATCATGCTGTGTGTTTGTGATCAGAATTCGACTTTATTAGGCAAGTAAAAGTATTTTTTTTATTAATCTCTTACAGTGTATATAGACATTAAACAATACATTAATATAAAGACAAGGACATATACAGCACTGGTAATAAAACATTGTCATGGATACTACATACAACGGTTGCATAAAATGTTTTAAAAAAAGAATATTTAACAGAAAAGGTAATGTGTGTGAGAAACGTTTATAAATGTATCATTTGGAAATAAGATGGTTACTGTTCATTGGTTTTGATGCACATTAATTTGAAGAGCCTACTGTAGGGAAAGAGGTCAAATAGAAAATCTTTAAAAATAAAAGACATTTACATAGTTGCTGTATAGATAATATACAGGACAATATTGACAGTAGCTTAATCTGAAGACTAGACCATTGTAAAAATATGTAACGTACATACTTAAGTCATAAAAGTGCCAAATACATGTAATGTCAAACGGATAGCTCATGTATACATTCCCATTATATTATAATTAGTCTGTATTGAACATGACCCTGACTTGTCATTATCATTCAGCTGTCACATAATCTTGATGTGGAGCTTGTGGTGCCTTATGAACCACATGTTCCTGCCATCCTGATGTCCTGTTACCATGGAGATGGATATGCAAATTCTCACGATGCGTTTTCTTATTTTCAATCCAGAAGCCCATCATGCTGTTTCATGGCAGCACTCCCCTCTTTCGCTGTATTGAAGTGAATGACACACATCTCTCACGTAACAGAGATGGTGCTGCGTGTTTATTTTCACTCTTGCCACAAGCTGGCACTATTGCATTTAGATGGTAAAAACCGCAGTATCCACGTATGTATAAATGTTTTTGAATAAATGTAAGCAATCGATTATCAGACATCTTTAGAAATGAAACATTTATATCTGTAATTATTCTTATTTTCTTGCTATGTGTTAGCCGTATATTTACATAAACATAGACTGATAAGAATAAGGTATTCTTCACAGTCGAAGTGCAACAGGAAACAGTAGACTGTAATCATTCCCTGTATGAGAAATGGTTGAAACATAAATGTTTTGCATTGAAATTTGATGAATGTGATGAGATTTAAGTCATAGCAGGATGCGGATTAAGATGTAGGTGCCTTCTGCGCTTGGAGATGCACTTACAGTACCTGCAGGCTGCCTCTTTGCCGCAGAGCCTGGTCAATAATCCTCTCTCTACTGCTCAATACTGGTGAATATAGGTACTGCAAGAAAGGAGTGGTGCAAAGAAAAAAAAAAAAAAAAAAAAAATTATAATTTTTTT
>JAOTRN010000016.1:6317459-6333223 GCA_028566695.1 Bagroides melapterus
GTATCATGATATATAACAATCTGGAATTTATGTTTTTATGGTAGAATAGCAAAACACTGAAGTTCAGTGTCATAATTCTGAAAGACTTTATTATGTATTACACTAAAACATCACTCTGTATTATTGCTGTTGAAAAGGAAGTGTGCCAGTACTCGTACTACACTTCATTAAATTGATCGTTTGTTAAACTTGCATGAAAATCAAGTGAGCATACAGCAAATAGGGTTTGGTTTTAATGTTATTGTTTCTACATTAACAGAACATTAACAGGCAGATGCTTCAAATAATCTATAGCTACTAATAAATGGATTAAAAAATTGTCCCAATTGTCAGAGCTTCTTCGTAACAGTAGAAAAAGGAAAAAAATAAAAATAAAAAGGCTGGAATGGGATAGACTGTTGTTGCCATATAATTCATTAACAAATAAAAAATAAATAATCAATGGCAAACTTCTGTGGTATTAGAGGAATAACATATTTTAGGCAAGGACAATAATCTACTTCAGTGTGCTAGCAGTGTGGATTATTTTCCAATACGAACACACCTTGTTGTATGTTATACCTACTTTACTGTAGATGAGGGTTAAATTCAGTCAAACTAGTGTTAAGCCCATAAAATCTCATTTTATTATTCAGTAATTATTTTAAATCATATTATTCAGTAAAAAAGTGGAGAATTTAAGTTTGGACTGATAACAGATCTTGGGATTTTAAGTGGTAAATCATGGGTCCCACCACTGTTCTCAAGGGACTTATCAGAGATTTTATCAACACCCCAAATCCATTCATGAATAAAACATTGTGTCTCGCTTCCCACATGCTCTCTCCTCTTGCTTTTTGGATGCCACACTGTGAAATGGCTCTGTGGGGAAGCAACTTGTGTCAAATGTTCTTGATGCCTAATTTATGACCAGCATTTGAATTCCAACTGATCCGTTGGAATCCTGTTTGATTTGGATGTAGTCAGTGTCCAGACACGGTGATTTGGGATCTCATCTTGAGATCTAAGAGAAATATGAGATGAGCACAGTGTGGAATCCTTTCAATCTTTTTGTGGTTTTTGTGATCTTAGTTTACTGATACTTGAAGATGAGTTTTAGATTCAAGTGTTATGGGTAAAGTTTGTGCTATACTGTAACAAGGAATATATAATAATATGACTTATATAGATTTAAATAGTTATTTTGTTGTAGTCGTAATTATTATATACTTTTTATACAATTTAGAAATGTATTATTTTGTAATTATTGTATTACTGTTATATAATAAGACTCATTTTAATTATGTAGCGATAGAAATGTTATATTACAGTGGTTCTTTATAATTAGCAGTAGTACAATTATTATTTGTAGTAGTAGTAGTGGTTGTAGTTGTATTAGTAACACGTTTACAGTATTTACAAATTTTGATTTGTTAATCAATTTGTTATCAATCACAGTGGCTATATTTAGCATTAAGTATCTGTTGTTATTATGGAACTAATTAATAATATCTATTTTGGTTGATGATAAAATGTCAGCAACAAGTGAAATGAGTCACATATATGAATATTGGCTACATTGGCTCTTTAAGAAGCAATACAATTACTTACATTTCTGAGCAACATTGGCAGCACACAACAAATCCAGTAGTATAAGGATTTATAATCACACCTAAAAGTGAACTTGTTTTGTAGACCTTGGAGACCAAATATCCTCCATGCCAACACTGGCTATGAAATCCACAACCACCTAAGCTATACAAGTGTGTGGCCATTCCCAAACTGAGTCTTTGAAAATAATGACCTCAAAGTTCAACCCAACTCCTACCTTATATTTCACAAAGCTGTCTTTCTTCCCACCCTTGTGTATGAAGCATAAACTTGACCACCTACATGAGACATTTAAAAGTACTTGGTTGTAGTGACCATGTTATTGTTATTTCAGATCAGTGATGGCTGGTTGTAATATTAGATATAAAGCTGAAATCTATCACTAGCTTGACAATGAAACTATAAGGGGTGAGTAGTGCATCTCAGAGGTTATAATAAGAGATTCTGGGGCAAACTATTACACACACTTAAAGGAATTTAAGCAGCTGAATACTCAATTTATGTTTTTTTTAATACTGTTTCATGTTTGTGATGCACTACTAGATTCATGCCATTTTCCTTTGAATATCACGTCATAAACTCCTGTAACCCTCTTAATTATAAACACTCATCTACCCTTCTATGAATGTTGTATGTTCTTTGCTTGGATCACATTTTCACATATTATTAATCCAATGAGAATCTACCATTTTTTGTACTCATTACATCCAAATCTCATCCTTGTACAATGGATAGAAACAGTATACACCCTGATAAAGGTCTGCATGGGAAAAAGTAGCTCCATGTCTCCACCACAATCGCAGTGCACCATGAGTATGTTGTTCTTTTTTCAATATTATTTATAATATTATATATTATATATTATATAATTTTATTTATTTATTTATTTTTTTTACCTCAGATCATTCATCATAACACATATTGCCACACATTTCTGGCTGATTTAATTACACTTAGATGTTTTTTAATGAGAACTGGCTTCTGTCTAGCAACTCTAACCCAGATGTGAGGAATCTGAGAAATTGTTGGCACAAGCAGATAGTAATCAATACTTGTCAGATACTCCTGAAGCTCAATTAATGTTCCTGTAGGTCTCTTAGCAGCCTCTCTGGTATGATTTTTTGTCTTTTCCTTTTGTAAATTTTGGAGGGAAATGCTCATTGATAATTACTTTGGACATGAGATTGATTGTAAATGGTTGATTCTGACCACAGCCATGTCACCCAATTATAAAAGGGTGTGGACACTTATGTAACCAGGTTATTGTAACTATATATTTTTTTCCTATTTGTCCTAGTTTTCCTGATTTTCATGTTTTGGTTTTTATAATTTCATATTGAGGGTAGAAAGGTCTACTGATCTACCCACTCACTGATACATAACCTGGGAGTATATTGTCTGTATATCAGCATTGGTATATAACATACTGTCATAGTTATGATTGTGTCTGTATATTAGTGTATACACACACACACACATTATACATATACATATACATCACACTCTATATAGACTGCCACTGCTGATTGTAACTATACTGAACTGGTACTAATTAACATGTGTAGCTTATGAGTATTAAATTGTAGTCGTTGCTATTGATTGTAACTATTGACTGTAAAACTGTCTGAAAATTGGTACGTTTAAATTTCTGCTTTCAAAATGGGAAGCTGAAAACATCATGCTTAAGATTTCAAGTGGTTACAGTCATGTTGCTAGGCAACTAGGTGGTATGGACACCCAGTGGTGGACTCTTGTAGACAATCTTTCTCATAAAACAATGTAAGGACATGGTTACACTAAGAAAAGTCAATGTCTTGCTCTGAAAGATTGGCATATGACAAAAATATGAAAATATAAATAACAGATTTAAATACAGCAATTCAGTTCAAAACATGTCTTTAAACACACATACATACACAAACTTGCCTTTAAGCTTAAAAAACGGGGGATAATTTATCTTTTATTTCAATATACTTTACACTGTTATGTTTGATCAGCTTGGCAGAATTTGTCTTTCTCTCTGCTCATAATTGCCAGCTGGGTCACAATTACATTGGCCCATCATCAACTGCATATCAACATATGTTCCTGTGACTGAGAGACAAGACAAAAACTGTTTAGTCTCCCCACATATCCAGCCAAATACAATTCTAGATAAGCATTCTTTGCCATTACCTGCTGTCTTAATAGACAACATTAAGATAACTTAATAGATAACACTTACCGATCAAGATCACTACAAGGGTGGAAGTAATTGTTGCCAAAGTAATAGGCATTTGTAATATAAGCTACATTTCTTGGTGCCAAACCAGGCATGTGCACTAACCAAAAACTGTTTACAAATACTTTCAAATTCATCTTCTGTGAAGAACAACATTTTGATTACAAGAACTCTAACTATATTTAGAGAGAATAAATGTAAAAAAGGACATTTAAAAATAAGTTTAAGAAAAATGTGTTTATTTCCATTATAATGGACTCTTGTTTTGAACCTTATTTATTTTGGGTATTTGAAATACCATGTCCTAATTAATTACCTAGGTTTGAAGGAAGCAAAGTTGGCAACAGATCCCATGGCAGGGTCTTCATGGCAGGGTCTTCAGTAAGCCAAATGCCCCTTTTTCATGTGGGGCATTTACAGATAAGATGTGCCTTCCAGCTTGTCAGTTTAGTAAGCCATCTGAGCAGAGGGCACGGTTCTGTTGCTATGTTTCATTGCTCTAGGTATAACTATGAATTGCTTGAAGGAGCCATCTAAGCTTGGAGGCAAGGCAATCCATCATCATTCTTTGACGAAGCAAAAAACACCTTACTCAAATTCAGAGTAATACTTCCAAGAAGGCAAGTTTAATCTGCAGCTTTAGAGGTGTACAACACCTGGCAGTGTGTGAGAACAAGTTGGTACACTAGATAAAATCATACCCTGGCTTTTTGAATGGTCACTGCAGACAGCATAGTGCAGTAGGATCCTGCTAAAAGTTAATTACTATCCAATAAATGTAAAGGCTATCTGAGATAGTTAATAAGTTTGACCTAAAGGACTCCAGAGTGTTTGCATACAGTCTAATATTTTCAATACCACCAAGGTGCGGCTGTATACTTATCAATTTAAAGGTAAGGTCAGTATTACTGGATGTTTCACAGCTTTGCTTTTATGCCACTAAGGATGTCAGTCTGTCAAATTTGAGGAGTGTGGGATGAAAAGATCTAGAGAGGGCCAAAGCCTACAATACACAGATAGAAAAGTTAGTATTTTCTAGGTTAGTGATCTAGATTGATCTTAGTATATTACTCATTCAGGACAAGACAGTACATGTGCAAATTTGGTTATTCACAATGGCAAGAACCAGCTGTACAGCCAGGGCCAACAGTAGGGTCCTCATTACTACAGGTCAACTTATTTCGCCTTTCTGTAACATGCAGTGGCAATCATTGCAGACACCACGATCATGTTTCACCAAATCTTTCATGACAGGATATTTTTCAAATCTTTCTCGTGACAGGAAATTGCTTTTTGCTGCAGTTTGTGTGACGTTATACCAGGATCCTCTAGGTGTGCAAAAATTGCAGGTGCTGCCCTTCTCTCAAATTGGAGTTTCTGGTGTTCTATATTTGTTCTGTAGCACTATGTCTTTAAGTCAGCCAGACTATATGGTTGGACATATAGTGGATAGACATTTCTGAAACAACAGTTGTCTGCAGGTCATACCTTCCATAGAAGGAATACAACTAGATGACAGATTAAGCTCTGCTGTCCTGAGCTGTAATTGAGCTTTCCCACTAGGGTAGTATTGAACCTGGGGCCATTATCCACATACGTGAAGAGATTGGGTAAGATTATATTGCCATGCACATGTAGCAGACTCTCCTGAATCAATGCTGGGGATAAGTTGGCACTTACAGCATAAGTAGATACAGTCCAACCATGAGGATTATTTACAAGGTCTTACAGATAAAGTGCTACACACCTCCACCATACATTTCAGATCCTCTTGGGGATCCCCAGATTTTCCCAAGACACTGTACAGGAAGCCAACTAGGGAGCTTTCTTGTAAGGTACCCAATTCACCTCATCTGGCTGCTCTCTATTTGGAAGATCAGTGGCTGTACCATGAGTCTCTGGAGTCTCGAGCTGATTCATCTCAATACAGATGTATTGATGTACCATTGGTTACATTTTGTGTCCTCACTAATGAGTAATAAATTTGTTAATATGTATCTCCAACTGGAATCAGGGACTTTGATCAAATTCAGCATTTTCCCATAAATTTTTTCAGGAAAGAAAAACAATACAGATCATATTTGTAGGCATTTATATTTATTGATATAGATGTGCAATAGGATGGACATGGGAGGAACATCCTTGCATAGACCATAGACTATGCCTTCACCAGCATCATATGATGAACAGTGTGTGTGTGTGTGTGTGTGTGTGTGTGTCTGTGTGTGTGTGTGTGTGTGTGAGTGTGTGTATGTGAGTGTGTGAGATAGAACATCCAGCTATGTATGGGAAAGAAATTAGTGTATGTACTTACAAATAATAATAATAATAATAATTATTATTATTATTATTATTATTAACAATAATAATAATAATAATAATTTGGCATTAAATTGAAAAAAAAACATATGGGTGTTGATTTAGCTTGATTTTCATAATTTTAATTATTTGAATCATGCAGTTCTTCGTTTTTCCATGCAGACTATAATTAAGCAGTTAAATGAACACAAAAGCTCACCACATTAACCATTTTTAAACATAAACAGAGACATGGGTTGGATATTAAAGAATATGTCAGATAATGAATTTCAGCCCAGCAATTCGATACATTTTAATTCTTTTAGACCAAACACCACTTTGTGGTACTCTGCTTTACATGGCTCTTAGCTTCTCAGAGTATATGGGTCAGATGACTTTTGTGCAAGATTTCTTAAAATTGATGGGCATTTCTATATTCTATATAAAGGCAACAGGATGTAGGAACATCTCTTCATTAACTATCATGTTGAGTATAGACACCAAAGAATCCCTCTGCACTAAAGCTTACATAATAATTATTAAAGCTGATGTAGAAAAATAAATAAATAAATAAATAAATAAATAAATATAGTCGGGTAAAATGCAAATGAGGAAGAACAAAAAAAGGTGAGCACAGTTTTCCTCTTGCAATGAATAATCAATACACGTGGTTAAAATATTCATGTAATTTTTCTATATTAAAATAATTTTAAATTGTACCACATTATGACTACTTTTTTTTGGAAGTCTTCTTGATTTAGTTCTATTTAAATTTTGCCCCATGCATTTTCTTTCCTTGCACTTTAATTACACAAATGAGAAATAGTTCTTGAAATGCTAAATGCTTTCTTCATGCTTTCCACCTTTCCTGTGTGATACATAGTATAATGCTCAGTTTTGTATGCAATTAGTTTTATATAGATGTACTAATATTTCGAACAATGCAATATTTTGAATCATTACCAAATGCTTTAAAATATAATGGCAGTTAAATTTCAGTCATGCTCTTCATCCAAACTGAAGAGTTAAAATAGAACTATGCTTGGTCCTTGTGTTGATCTGTAATGGCTTCTTAAGTTAGTTCCTTCCTACAGCTTTGGCCTCTATCAAAGTTATGTATTTTTATTATTATTATATAGAAATATATAGGAACAGTACTTTGCTTATTAAACACTTGTGCTATCCTGGGATGAAAGCATACTGCTGCTACATTGTTTCCCTTCATTTATAAGATCTATTTATACACTTACAGGCGACAAAGTGCTGCAGCTTTTTCTAGCAGTAACAACTCCTTTCTAACCTGCTTTGCTGAGGACGCTTTCATTATAAGACATGCAGCCCAGCATATCATACAGTATAATCTCCAGTGTAGCATTGTTTGTCTGGTTTACAAAGTATTTGTTACTGTTCCCTGTAATTAACAGTTGTCTTTATATGGATGAATATACTGTTTTCTTTGTGCAGTAGGTTGCTGAATTTCCTGGCAGTGTTAAGAATCTGTTGAAAATAACACCACTGCTTGCAAAAGGGAATACCTATGGTGCCTCAGATTATATTTTGATAACTATTCACTTTTTTAATAGTGTCGCAAATCTTTACACTATTTTTTTTATAAACTAGCAGATAAAGATTCTTTAATACTTGTTTGAAAAGGCAGTGGTAGAATGCCTAGCAGGATGTTAAGCTTCTGGGATTTTAGTCCATACATGACCACATTGAGGTAGACAAACACTTAAAAAATAAAATAAATAAAAGAGATGGATGGACAGACATCCAAAAAGATGAAAAATATATATTTCTAATTCATCTCTACACAACATTGACTGTTTCTCAGATTAACTCATTGACCAGGTTTTATGTACAAGGTTTGACAGGGTAAAACAAGAATATCCCACTGGTTTTCTGAGGTCTAACTGTTTTTACTTTCCCTTGTACAACTTGACTTTCTGCACACTGAAGCCATGTGATGAACCTTGTTCTTTCTGAAATTTGTCATGCACTCAGAAACACCAAACTTTCTATTCCTGTGCATATTCTGACTATTATAGTACAACTCATAATCAGATTGGTCCTTGACATTGCATCATACAGTTAAAAGGAGTTGCACAGTAAAACTGATGTTATTGTACATGGAGGCACTTTTTAAAATTCTGTCAGTAAAGGGGTTAAAGGCACTATATGCAACATATACAGAGTAATATATGTATATCTTTAAACAGCATAGATGTCAAAGCAGATACACTAAATATTTGATGTGTAAATTTGACTGGTTAATATGTTGTAAAATCATAGTTGTGTTTCAAGCAGTAAAGGGTAGTTAATGAGAGCTGTACAGTGGCTTTTCAGAAGTTCACTGATTCTTGTTAAGTTGGTAAGAAGCATGAATGCATTTGTTTGACTTTTAAAGCATTGCATTGACATATGTAGGTATAGCCTAATGAATCAGCCCATATACAAAACATTCAGCTCACTGACCATCAGATACCAAGGAATCCTTCAAAGACCTAATTAACGTCCCTTAAAACAATTTCTGTTAATTGGCAGTTCAATAATGTGGTTTCACCTCCATGTCAAATTAACTGCAGATGTAATACTGTTCAGAGTGTAATGGCATTGCTAATAAATGCCATTACAATATACTGCTATATTATTTCAAAATATATTGTTGAAATTAGTATGGATCCCATATTAATCTACAAGTATATACAAAAAGATCCATTATAACCTTTTAACAATGGTGCTATGCTGAAATTATACCAAGATACATAGTACCTGAGTTGAGTAGGCCTCAAAGCTTCGCTGCTCCTTCACTAACCTTACGATTAAACATTCATTTCTCAATCCATACCAGAAACAAAATATAATAAGCACTGCATTTTGCAAAACCAAAGTCTGAAATCTGAGGGCAATATGTGAATGAATAGAAAAAAATATTGAGGTAATGATTTGAGCATGCCATGATCGATAACCAAAGAATATTTCAACATGCTTATACACTTCCAAAAGCCATTTTCCTTTTTTCCACATGGACTAGGATCTAGTTTTAGCTTCTGATAGAGAAATATAAGCATTGACAAGAAGCCATGATTTTCCATTGACAATGAGGTGCATTGTTGTTCAGTGAACCTTGAGATCAACAGCACCTTTCCCCCCAAAACGAGACAACATATCACAATCTGCATAATGCACTAGAAACTTAATTCCAGATGCTATGGACAATCTGTTATTGTAATAATCCATGTCTAGTTATTTTACTGTTGATCACAGGTGGACAGAGTTCCCATTTGGACCTGCATTTCATCTCCTTTTTATCTACAATATCTTTATTTTCAGCAAGCATTTTGAAATTCAGTGGCTTATGAATATATTCCTTGTCTTGGTAAAGCAAATTCAATGCAATAATGCATTGACCTAGGCCTATATAAAGCATTCATGTATTATGTCATGTTTGTTGTTTCTTAAAAAATAAAAAAAAAAACAAGAATTACACATCTGTCAGAAGCTTGCCCTTATTCACACAGTTCTGGTTTGAGATAGTGCAGTTCCCAGTTCTCAGGTTTGCCTCCCTAAAATTGTCAATGCTGTTATTCATATCATCGTCTGTCTCCACGTATTCCGACTTGCTTATGATAGATGAGCTGCGTCGACTGGAGTTGGAGTCGGATGCAATGTTGGGATTACTCACATTGAGGAGCTGTGCCTGCTCCTCTCCTTCTGTTTCTCTGTGGTAAAAATAGTTAAAGTTGGACACAATCACAGGGACGGGAAGTGCAATGGTGAGCACACCAGCAATGGCGCAAAGGGAACCCACAATCTTGCCACCGATGGTCACAGGATACATATCACCGTAGCCCACAGTAGTCATTGACACCACGGCCCACCAGAATGCATCAGGAATACTGGTGAAGAAGGACTCCTTCTCTTCAGCCTCTGCAAAATACACTGCGCTAGAGAACAAGATGACACCGATGAAAAGAAAAAAGATTAAGAGGCCCAGCTCTCTCATGCTTGCTTTCAGCGTCTGCCCCAATATCTGCAGTCCTTTAGAGTGCCTTGACAATTTGAAGATCCTGAACACCCGGACAAGACGAATAACCCTGAGGATTGCCAGAGATGTGGCCTGTTCTCCCGCTACCTTTACGTCCTTCCCCTCTTCATCTTCAGCAAGCTCCGTGCCAAGTGTAATGAAATAGGGAATGATTGCCACTACATCTATTGTGTTCATCATGTTTTTAAAATACGCAGCCTTGCTTGGGCAAGCAAAAAAACGAACAATCAATTCAAATGAGAACCAAATGATGCAGAGTGTTTCCACAATAAAGAAGGGGTCTGTGAAAATGTTTGGCTTGTAGTAGAAAGTGCTGTTCCCAACAGTTTGGAAATGCCCCTTTGGATCCTCTTTGAGCTCTGGCAAGGTCTCCAAACAAAATATGACTATAGAAATCAGAATGACCATTACTGACACAATTGCAATGCCACGTGCAGGGCCTGAGCTCTCTGGATGTTCGAACAGGAGCCATACTTGTCTCTGAAATTCATTTTCTGGCAGTGGACGCTCCTCTTCACGAATGAAGCCCTCATCCTCACGAAATTTTTCCATTGCCTCTACTCCAAGCTCATAAAATTTGATCTCTTCAGAGAACATGTCTAAAGGGACATTGACAGGTCTTCTCAACCGCCCACCTGACTGATAGTAGTAGAGGATGGCATCAAAGCTTGGCCGGTTCCTGTCAAAGAAGTATTCATTCCTTAAAGGGTCAAAGTAGCGCATCCGCTTTTTGGGATTGCCCAGAAGTGTGTCTGGGAACTGGGCAAGTGTTTTGAGTTGAGTCTCAAAGCGCAGGCCTGAGATGTTGATAACAACACGCTCGCAGCACTCGTGGTCCTCATGGTCATGTGGGTATGGATCATGTGGATGCCCTGGCAGGGTTGAGGTCTCATCCATGTTATCTCCTGCCACCACAGTCATTTCTGCAGCTTAGGCTCACAGTACCAGAAAAAATATTGAAGCTTGATGAGCAGACATCCAGCTCCGGTATTGTTTCTGCTCTCCACTGTTTAGATCAGCTATGAGACAAGCCCCATTAGAAGAGAAAGCTCATATGGTTCCTTTTTACAACCAATTCGACTGCTCCCAGTTCCAGTAGACCACTGCATCATCTTCTTTCACTCACCACTCAACCGGAGAAAAACGAGACAGACAGATGGGGAGAAAGGATGGTAATTAGATATCAGAAGATATCACAGCAGAAAAAGCCTGCAGTAGGTTTGCCTGGTCAGCAAATTGTTCCTTCCTGTCTAAGACAGATAATGCTTGATAAAGTAAGCTCTTGGATTATATGCAATCAGGAGGAGCTTCATTTAAGCATCAGAATTTGTGTGTCAGCATTCAAGTTTAAGGTTCCTGTCCACCTTCTAAGTGCAAAATTGACAGTGTATTGCACCTTGCTCTACAGTGCATCATTATTATTATTATATTACAAAAGAAAATCTCCAATGTTGAGTTTGAAGAATATATAACGTCAAATACAGCGTTGCAGTTCTTATATAAACGCTGTAGGTGTTAATGCAGCACTGGGGATTGTACAAGCAGGGTTTATGATGTACTGCTCACTGCAGTATGGTACTAACAAACAGTACATAGTGAAGTGTTTTTGCGCTTACCTTTGGCGAGGTTTTAAGGGCTTCCTCGATACCGGGTCACTCCATCTGTGTGTGCGGGTGTGTGTGTGCGGGTGTGTGCGCGCGCGCAAATGTGTGTTGTCGGTGCTCCAACTTTGCACTGGCCCCCCCTTGGTTTTTTCAATATGAATATCGCATTACAGCAGTACGCGCAGCACTATGCGCTTTCGTGAAATATTTATCGGGTGCTTTGTCTTCGTTAACATCCAGAGGTGCTTCCCATGTTCCGTTTCAGACGCAATCCGAGTTCGCAATAACAGGCAAGTGAAGTCTTTAAGACGGAGTGTTGAAGTCATGCCGAAGAAACCGGATGGGTGCAAGACAAAGACGCGTGAAAAAAAGAATGATACCGATGACAACGTGTGGAGTGCATCTTCTCCAGCGAGGCGCAGCTTCAACAGCTTTTCCTCTCTTTGGTGCAAATCAAAAAGACACGGTCGTCCCGAGAAGCACAGACTCTCTCCCTTTCTCTCTGTCGCGCTCTCTCTCGCTATCTCTCTCTCTCTCTCTGGGCTCTCACACACACTCTCTCTCTTTGGCACACATACGCCGGCAGGCTGAAGAGAGAAGGAGAAAGGGAGGGTGGGAGGAATGAAGATTTGCAAGCGAAAAGAAGTCCATGGTGATGTTAAAGCACACTGCAGGTTTTCATACACAGACTCAACGTGGTGAGGAAGAGAGAGAGAGAGAGAGAGCGAGAGAGAGAGGAGGGGGTTCCGACGCAATGCAGACACACTGTACCAACACAAGTGCTTTCCGCGCCACAAACCCACAAATACTTGAGCAAGCGATGGCTTCCCTCCTCCGCGTTAAAGGCCAGTTGCTGTTTTTACAGTAAATGTAAATTGACGTGTGTGTAACTCAAGCACGGAGTAATCTGATCATGTATTATCGCATGCTGAAAATTCGAAATTGTGCCGTCTACACATGTGCAAAAAAGTTTTTCCGCAGGCTGTTTGTAAAACGCATTTTGCTTTGACATGCTTTTTAAGAAAATCGCACTTCAAGTCAGATGAATCATAATATATCCATATATACATACCATATATGGACTATCTACTTTATTGATTTGATGGCTTAAGTCGACGATGTTTAAAGATTTTTGCATTGAATGATGTTTTAGGAGCCTTCAGTCTTATTCACAAAGCAGTGGTACTGTATGACTGCAGGATTTCATTCCACCTAAGCAGAAGCCACACCTCATCCTACTTATTTAATCTGATTTTGGTCTTCAGTCAACACAGGTGTGGCTCCTGTTTGCCTGAAATGAAAGTCTGCAGCCACATCAGCCCTTTAAATAAGAATATGATTTGAATAACACCCTAATTCTAAATTGATCAGCACAGTCTACTACTGTAGACTCTCATAAGTGCTACAAGAGAACATTGACAATGAAGCAGTCAATAACATTATGAATCACAAAATCCTTGTGCACTAAACTATGCAACTAATATTTGCAACTATTACATGCTATAGTGATTATAGTGTATCTTTAAATGGAACAGGGTACATTTAATTAGCTTTTAGTCCAATGCACTGTTGGACACACCGTTATTTTTTTCTGACTGTCTGGCAGTTTGATCTAAAGAACAGATATTATTCACTTTCATTTGCATGGGACGTGGGAAATTGTAAATATTGTTGTGCTCTAAAATCTACATATTTTTAAATATGTAAATAATTTACATAACATTATATTCAGCAAAACAGTGATTAATTAACATCCTGTAGAATTCTAAACCATCTCATATCATCTCAGCTGAAAGACTATGGTGCATTTTTTATTTTAGGGATTCCATTAGTCCAAATCATTTTGATCAATTCCAAAACAAGGTCAAGTCACAAGAAAATTGGATAGTTCAGCACCTTGGACAGTGGCATGTATTTGCTCTTGAATAGGGATTTCCTGGTACTAAACCTATAATGTTTAGATTCGCCTCATAACTAACACTGCTGTTAGTTTACCTGTGTATCCTACTAGAATGTGTTCTAATACATTAAGTAGTGGCTTGCGATAATAGATTTTGGTGGAGCAGGTTGACATTATTAATGGTACATCCTCAAACAAACCTGAAAGACTATCACACCTGTCATATACTATAGGCTAATACCTAGTGAATTGATAGAATAACCCTTTAATAGGCAGTTAAGTATTTCACAGATGTTTTTGATGTATTTCTGTACTCACACCATTACTCCATAAACCCATTTCCTCTCTTCTTCTCTGCAATATATCATTCACTCCAAATGGTTCTGTACATATGATACACTGTCTGCATTTACAGACAGTTTGCTGTTTTGCAGAAAAGTAATGCATTTCATTCATTTAAAATCAGCCCAAACTGGCAACCCTGTCATTAACCGTCTGTCTGCTTCTCCTCCTCTGAGCCTGGGGCAATATGAATCTTGTCCCAGTGGACTTCTATTAGCACTTGTTGTAGTTCTCATTTCTGATTTAATAATAACAATAGAGCTAAATGGGGCAGTGAGCTTGCTGCACCATGACTGTGAGGAAGGTGAGCAAATCACTGGAACATCAAGTTACAGTGCAGTATATGTTTCAAATGCGTTGATCACTCAAAATAGATAGTGTTTCAGTGGAATTTAAAGCATATGGAGTTGGATATGAGAACTGCCTTTATGAGGGAGCAGCTATTGATTTCATACGGAAGACAAAAAATAAAATTCAGGAACATTTTTTTATATAGGAAGATGGCTGGAGAAACCTGGTCCAGAGCATGAGCCCATCATCTAGGTCTGTCTAAGCTTATGGCATAATAATATGGTTTAGATTATTATGCAAAGTATC
The DNA here is from genome assembly GCA_028566695.1 of Bagroides melapterus. Taxonomy (NCBI): domain Eukaryota; kingdom Metazoa; phylum Chordata; class Actinopteri; order Siluriformes; family Bagridae; genus Bagroides; species Bagroides melapterus. The sequence continues at coordinate 6,332,060 of JAOTRN010000016.1, forward strand.
AGCTTTGTCTGATTTCCTTATTTGATTTATACTACTCTACTGTGAAAACGTTGGATTAAACGCCAGACTGTAGTAAAACAAAATGATGCCAAATTACACAAAATTATATATTTTTTATTTTATATTCATATAAATATTCAACACTTCAGAGGAGACAAGTCTATCCTAAAAGCAATACCAATAGTATGTATCTCATTTCAACAAACACCTGTAGGATGGGTTACACCGAATTATATTATGATAGCTTTCTAACAGAATTGATGTTTATTTGCAGAACATACCATTCATGTATTTTTATTTTTTCCAAGTCTGTGACCTGGTTGGTGTACATCAATATATTCATTAAACAGTCATCTAGAAAGCTGAATTGCATGGCTAATTATCAATGCTGCTTATTTTGCATATGTCTTTTGAAGAATGACTCAACCTGTTTTACAGCTGTGCTGCAAAGCTAATGTCTAACAGAAAAAAAAAATCAGTGCTGCACAGAGATCACCTGAATAACTACTGGTCATAATGCACACTGCTCCTGCAGAGCTCTCAGCTCTCACCACACTCATTCTCTCAGCATGTATTCATTAACACAGACTCCCACCATGTAGCTTCCTTAACACGAGCCAGGACATGAGCTCACACAGACACACAGATCTTACATAGGCCTGATAGTTGTAGCTTCTTGCCCCAGTTTGCCAGCACTGCTGTGTGGGGACATCCTGCAGTTAGCAAGAGTGTGAGAGAGGGTTCAAAATATACAGCATGTTCCACACATTTCTCCATGGTAACCAGGAGCTAGGCACTAAAAGAGAGAGAGAGAGAGAGAGAGAGAGAAGAGGAGGAGGGAAATGGAAAGAGATAGAGTGGGAGGGAAAGAGAAAAAGAACCGACTGGTGCTGTGCATGCAGAATTGAGAACATACCTATGAGTGATAGCTTTAACACATAGCAAGCCATTATTTCTGCTACTTATAGGACAAGGTCAGTGAAGTGATTTTCACCTGATCTAAACCATATGTTTTCATATATGAAAATATGTTCATAAAACAGGTTGACTACTGCACAACAACAGAGATGTATTTAAAGGTTGATTAGTGATTTTCAGTAGATTGTCTCCATTTTATATCTGAGCTAATGTAAATAGGGTAATAAAGTGTTTGTGTGTGTGTGT
>JAOTRN010000016.1:6349527-6364942 GCA_028566695.1 Bagroides melapterus
AACAAACACACATGGCACGAGACAAAAAACACCAAAAGCGCCCCCCCAAGGTCCCAAAAGGTCCGTGACCCTGACAGTTACTTGAGATTTCTGAAAGTTAATACACTTTTGCATTACTTAATCTTACAAAACCAGTGACAAGGAAAAGACCAGAAACCTGTTCGGTCAGAAAACACTTATAATAGTCCAAGAGAAGCTGGTGAATAAATTATGCAAGTATCCATTTCAAAAGTAGCGCTCAGGACGAGGTGGATGTGACGGGATGACTTGCTTGTCTAAGCTGTTCTCACTATTTCACACATTTGTCATGTAACTACATACCTCTTATCTCCTCCTAGTGTCAGTGTGATTACTGAATAATTGATAGAGTTAATGAATAAAATGCTTTAGGATTAACAAACAAATAATACGTTGAGTAATTACGTGGTTAACCACTGGGCTATCAATGATCAGGTCTAGTTTACACCTTTTGTTGAGGCTCTCTGCTACACACTGAGTGAAATGATGAGACACCCACATGCATCTAAATATCCATACAGCGTAACAAAATGAGAATATACTCTCCTGTGTTAGTGGAGGTTAATAACCAAGACCATGTATCCAACCAGCTATTTACAGCTAACTCAAAAGTCCTGAAACATGAGCAGTGTGATTATATGAAGTGAAACCAGTTGATGGTTAATTTATTATTAATATGTAGCTAAGTTGTCATCTGAGCATTACATGAATGTTACACGTGTAAGCATAGCTTTGTGTGTGCTATTACCAGGAAATAAATATCATCATAAAGACTAAACTAAACTAAATTTTTTCTGTTTTGTCCCAAAAAAGGATGAGGCTTTTTAAAGTCTGCTGAGGAGATCCACATCACAACTCTAACACACAAATATCAGCATGCACCAGCAACCGAGCAAGCAATAAAATGTTCCCAGTGCTCTGGCACAGAGCAAGTGTAAAAATCTCTTCAGCCCTTACAGAAAACCGTTTTCTCAAGCCATGATCACACTTTTTAAATGGTAATTAGATGCTTTAAATATTACTGCATCTAATCTGTGCCCTGAAAATCATCATAGCCTAATACATGCTAACTGCTAATATTAGAAAAGTTAGAGATTAATCTTAATGCCATTATGCAGTTCTAATAGTGACAGTGAACCTCTATGAGTGTTTGAAAATGTTGAGCTACAGTATAATAATTTACTTTACTTTACTTAAATGAAATAACAACTGTTACTTTTGATTTGAATGAATGATTTTGATTCCGTTAGAAACCCTAGAACAAATTGTAAGGAAAATTCTATTAGATCTCAGAATTGTCTATTATCTTATATTAAGGTTTATGATTAATACTGGACAAAGAAAATAAGCCTGGAAAAATTTATGCCATTAAGAGACTAGAACTGAGTAGTTCATATGTTTTTGACTCAGATATGATCTTAGCAATATGTCTGAATTATTTTAATCATTATATGAGTCCCAAATGACAAACATTTACCCATAAATTATATGACCAAAGGTTTGTGGACACCCAGTTGTAACACCCATATGTGGTTCTTCCCCAAGCTGTTGCCACAAATTTGGAGGCACGATGTTTAATAAAATGTCTTTGTATAATTTCCCTTCACTGGAACTAGCTGTTGCAGCATGACAACAATGTCTGGAGTAGAAGAACTTGATTGTCCTGCACAGATTCCTGTCCTCAACCCCAATGAACACCAACTACATGACAGGAATCCTCACCTGACATTAGTGCCTGACCTCCCCAATTCTCTTGTGGATGAATGAGAAATTCCCATAGCCATGCTCCAAAATCTAGCTAAAAGTCTTCCAGAGGAGAGTGGAGCTCATTGTAACAGCAAAGGGAAAGTAAATCTGGAATGGTTCAACAAGCACATATGGGAGTGATGTTTGACCATATAGTGAAAATACTGACTATTCTTGAATTCTTTACAACTTCTACTTTTTGTGTATTCCTTCCAAGCTCACGGATGGTTTCACACTAATCTAACATTAAACATTAAAAGTGTGATAAATTCTTGAGGCAGTATTTAAGATAACTAAGACATTAGCAACAAGTGGTATATTAATAATTCCTGGTAAAATGTGCTGCAAAATGATTTCTTAAAAAAACAGTGGAAAGCTGAATTATGCATAATATATATTAATGCCTGTACCAGCACTGTGTTCCATACAAACAGCCATGTGTTGTAACATAATACAAAGCCACAAATGCCACAAAGGAATCCACCGCTATGCAGCTGGAGGGCTTGCCAATTTGTCTCTACAACAGCGGAAACAAACAGAACACTTCTGGCATGTGAGGAAATATTTCTGATGGTCAGGGAGGTGTTAAGAGGTGAGACATGGTTTCGTGTGACACATTTGGAACTGAAATAATAATAATAATAATAATAATAATAATAATAATAATAATAATCTCATCAACTGTAATTCCCAGTGTAACACCACCGTGTGAAATAACCATGTTAAATTTCCTTCATTTTTATTTAGTGCTCATCTATTAATCTTTATATATATATATTGCAGTCTGATTTTGTGCCTTGACTTGTCCAATACACTGTTCATCACTACGGCATGACTAAATTAATGTATTGCCTAAGGGAAATGATTGCAGACAAAAAAAATGTCAAAACAAATAGCGGCAGATGCTGAATAATTGATTTTGGAATATTTACCAGCAATGTGCAAAAAGCAAAGAGTTGAGTGGAAGAAAAAGAGACCGTATTTAAGAAAACAATTTAAGTTTGTAAGAACATCTACATATGCATGAGCTCAAAATGATCACTTTTTCATTTATTGCATGCTAATTACTTAAACCATTTTTCTTAAAGGGTGCCAAAAATTCTGGATTTGACTGTACAGAGGAGATGTATATGTTCTTTTTTTTTCTTTGGTACAATCAGGTATCAGTCGAATTATGTATTATTTATACATTTATTTATTTTTTTTAATCCACTGATGACATACATAGAAGACATATAAATATATGATAAAATCTGTGAGTGGATGTTGTGTTTCGTATTTTTTTTACTGGTCTGTCTGATACAGGTTCTTTGCTTCATTGACTTTCCTATACTAAAGGCCTTACAGAGCATAAATATGCCCTCTATTAAATTAGATCATTTCTATCTAGGCTCTCTCACATAGTGCCTTTCAGAGAGTTGCACCCGGGGTGAATCTGATAAGTGAAACCCATCCCATTACACTGGCTATGGTTAACCTTGTTATGATTTATTGCTAAATCTCTTGTCATTATTTCCACCGTATAGAATTTAAACACCACTATATATCATGAAGGATGGCCTAGGTGCTGCACAGACAGAGCTTTCAAAGTCTGGACTACGTACTGTGATTTATACTTTTAGATATTTTTATCATTTTATGACTACTAGAGCTGACAGAGTGATGGAATGGAAAATATGCCTGGAATGTTGTGTTTGTTTGTTTTTCCCTCATTTATTTTCTAGACCATGATTACACAATGAGGACTATCACCTGGAAAGATTCTCTACACTCAAACACATATCAACTAACTAATGCTAAGCTTGAATCCAGCAATACTATGTAGGAATGTGGCAGTCCAGGACTCAACCCTGTTCTCTAACAATCTTTTCTGATACGATCTAAATGTACACAGTATTAACAAAACACAAAATCCACTGGCAGTCTATTTTCAAAATGACTTTCCTATAAAATAATCAGAGGAATCCTTCCTGTAATGTCCTGACGTAATGTTTAGGAATTTAATTAGGCTGCAATCTTTGTAAATTCTGAGTAACACTCAAGTATCCTGCTTACGAATCAACGCAGTATCATTTTCGGAAACCTATGACAAACTTTTTTCTCTGGTACACATATAAACTGCGTGTTAAACACTGTTGGTGCTGGTTGTCTGCTTCTGACTCAGGATATAACACCGTTTAAGCAAGTGCATCACTACCAATCTGCAAATGTACACAATTTGACAGTCTCTGATACATTAGAGTACAACATCGCATTAAAGACACAGTAAATCTAATACAACCGCAAAGTTTACCAACTGAATTTTTGATTTATATGTACATTAGCCTACAGTTAAGCACAAGGTAATCAAATTATGAAGCATGTAATGTAACTAAAATTAAACTTTTTTTGTCTGAATTTGGTTAAAATCAAAACAGATCTACATCAGAAAAAAAAATTGTCATCTTCAATTCTAAAAAAAAAACTGGAGAAAAGTAGCTAAACCCCAAAAACAATATGAAACATTATTTTTATTTTAAACTGGTTTTAAACTGTAGGCTCACTTCCTGAAATGATATGCTATGTCATTTTATTTACACTATTATCTGAAAAACAAAATATAAAAAAATTTAAGTGAAATTAGTGTCAGAAATTAATTTAAATCAACTAGCTGTGCATGATTATTATTATTATTATTATTATTATTATTATTATTATTATTATTATTATTATTATTAACAACAACAACAACAACAACAACAACAATAATAATAATAATAATAATAATAATAATAATAATAATAATGATGATGATGATGATGATTCTGCTTATTATTATTAATTTATTTAAATCTTTGTCCATTATTGCATGTTATAATGTAGCAGGTTTGAATTGTTGATTTTGAAGGTGGGTGTGGGACAGGGTGTGTGTGTGTGTGTGTGTTTTATAGCAGTAACTTAGACATGAGTTTTGACTCTAGTTGAAATGCTATTAACACACTCGTTCTTCTAAGTTATTTCTCTTGTACGCATTTTCAAGGATTTGTACGGAAGATGTTCTGCATCATCTAAATGTAATCATCCATAGATTAAGAATGTGTGCTATTATTTAACAAAAAACAGGGTCTAAATGTTGATATGGTGAAGCTTTCTGTAAACAGTGTTTATATATAATTAATGGAAGGAGTCGGGTGTCAGCATTTTGTAACGTTCAGTAGGTTTCCCATCACAGACAGAAGACTGAACTCTCTGGTTTTGCTGTACCGTGACAAAGGTGTTTTTTTTGTTCGTAGTCTCCTCAAGAGAGAGAAAAAAATAGAGGCTGGTAATGGAAACAATATATTTATATAGCTGCTTTATGATATAAACTATCTCTGCTATCTCATAGTAGTTGAACAATGTGGAATGCAACTCTAAATGTCTTAAATGTACATTTCTTCCTTAATAAATGTAAAAATTGCAGTCTTTGGCAAATGCTTAGCAGAAACTATCCACTTTAAATTGGACACAACAAATCTATTTGGCATTACACCTGCCTAGCATACATTAATCCTCAGCACACCCCAAGTGTTTTATTCTGTACGTAGTCTATCAGCCAATCAGAAGAATTTCGGGCGTGGTCAATAGATAAGTGGTTAGAGGTAATCACAGTATTGATAAAGTCTTCTATGTGAGACGTGTAAATTCATTTTTTTAAATAAATAAATAAAGTATTTACCATGTATCATATATAAATATAAGGCATTCTTGAGGTCTTCAGGATGATAATGTACTATTATTTGGAGCACCACCCAGATCACATTCATTTCTATGTTGTTCATTTTTGGACTAGATATTTTAATAGGAAACACTGCTTTCTAGAATGTAGTGTGTAGTGTAGGAACATCTGTGTCTTTGGGACAGGAAACGGGTCTGCCCCAGAATGATCACACACACTGATTCAAGATTGTACTGTAAATAAAAGGCAACTGATTTTAAATACCTTCAGCATAATAATAATAATATGTTTGTACGATTGTGATTGTTTTAGAAATAACACAGGGTCACTGTAGAAATATACTGAGTTAACTTGTTCCTTGTTACGTTTGGAGAGTATATAAATAGGCATATAAATAGTTAAGAGCTCCTGAGTGTGAGAGCATTTACATAGAGCATGTCATACGGTCTGGATGTGTACAGGAATTTTCAGTACACTTCAGATATCTTACAAAGTGTGCACAATCACATTTTTTCTGACCACTCACAGCACACAGTACTGTTTTTTAATCGTACTTTACATTCTTGATCTGTGCAGTGTGCTAATGTAATATACTCTCTGTTGAATTAAAGGTTCTCCCTCTAGTGATGGTTTCGTGAACTGCACTATGCTGCAGTGGAGTCGGGAATGATTATGAAAGAGGTTGCAAAACAAGAAGAGAACAGAGAGAAAAGTTGTAGTGTAGGTGATCATGAGCAGAATTCTATAATATCTCAATTAAATCAATTCAACAGCTCACTTAGTAATCTATACTATTATCTCAATAACGGAAGACTACTTTATAATGCTGATCCACTAATATACACCAATCTTTCAAGTTTCCCCAAGTCTTCCTACTTATATGATCCAGATAATTATGTGTTGCATATCCCTTGATGACCAGGTGTGATATTGACCTTGATCAAGTTCACATTGAACAATGAACTTGAAACTGTGCAGGAAGGCCGTCAATGTAACAGTATACACTTAGTAAATGCTGCCATCTAGTGTTTACATCAAGAATGTTTAAAAGTTAGACTCTGTGTATGTACTACACGTTTTGAATCGTTTGCTACTTACCTGTTAATTAAGTGGGATTGTAATTTTTAGGAAAACGTAGTTGATAACAGCTACAATGAGCTGGAAACACACAAACGAACGCGCGCACACACCCGCACCCACACACACACACCAAGACTATTCATGAATTTTAACCCAGCTCACCTTTTGCAGGAAGATACTCCACAGCTTCTGCAGGAAAGAAGTTCAAAAGCATATCAAAGCGGTTCCATAATTTTCCGTTGTTGATCAGTGATTGGACGACGAAACTCCTAATCCAGCCAATAAAATTCCAGGTTTCTGCGGCTCGCGACAGACGTCAATGACAGTCATGATGATGGCGTTCCTCCGTTTATTTTCCACGTTTGTTATATGAAAATGTCTCCAAATCAGCTGCTGTGCACATAACATTTGTTGCCCAAAGACAGAAACAGGGACCGACAAGTGAAGCCAGATTTAAGCGACAATGTTATGTTGCTTACAGTTAGACTTTGCTGAAAGTATTTTTTGGGCGTCTATAGCTGCCGAATAGGCCTATCCAATCTAATATAATTTTTCTATTCAGGCTACATTACTTGGTCGGCGTTATGTAGAAAGCAGCAACATTAAAAGCAACCTGGTGTTGTCTATCAGAAAAAGAGCTTAAGGCTGAACGTTAGGCACGTCCAAAACATATACTACTGTACAAACATGAATGCAAAAATAGTACAACTATCGATGACAGCATATATAGACGACTATTTAGTAAAGTAGTACAGTTTTGGACGTAGCCATTTTCTGATGTCAGAAGATTCAGAACAGTCTGGAAGGTTGCTATAGAAACACTTCCGTCTCCAAAGAATGTCTGAGAATCCGCCTCTCTCTCTCTTGTCCAGTAGATGGCACTCTAGGTTTATAAACGTGGTCACACAACACACTTGGTTTTGGTAAAGCTGCATATTTTGCCATCTTCACAACCAAAACCCTGGCTTTTGCTAATCCTGTTATCTGAAATGGAACCACAGGCCTAAATTCTCTATTTTTTTTTTTTGGCTTAGCTATACACCTATATATTTGGATGTTAAGCAATAATTAGAGATAAATTAAAATACAGGGCAAATTAAACGGTGATTAAACCTGTTTTGAAATGGGAAGAAATGTAATTAAGATGTCAACTGTATAGTGAAAGTGCTCGTCGATAAGTGCCTACTGATCGTACTTAATCACGCCTGACCTTTACAGCCATGGAAGAAAAACTGAGGAGCATTACCAAAACAAGAAGGAGCAACACTGAGTGACCTCCTTGCAGTCGCCAGGCGTAAAAATATATAATAAAAATATAACATGATTTAGATATATTGGTCCTGTTCGCTTTGTTCCGAATGAGTAAATCATATGTAAACTTTTAAACCCCAGATAAAGCGAAGCTAATAACCTAATAAATTATTTATTACTAAGAGTACATGAGTAAAGTGCTATTCCGCGAGGTTGGGCTTGGTTATTTAGCCTAGTTGTTTTCTTATATAATTAAACTTTGAGGCTAGAGATGCAGTCTCTTCTTTTTAAATATCGATGATCACCAGCGTGGAAGACAGTTTTAAGGTAGAAAGAAAGAAAGATGGAAAGAAAGAAGGAAAGAAAGTAAGAAACCATCCCGTTTTCGCATCCTCGTCTTATAAATCCTCTTCTAATGAGTTTTTAAATGAAAATGACTCCTTTTTAGCGCGCAGGATGCTTGATAATCAGAGCTCAATAACCAGATCTAATCAAGCTGTAGCGCAGGATGAGGAATTGTGCTCACAGAAATGCGCCTTTGTGTTTGCTTGTCACTTTTTTGTGTTTGTGTTTTACACTCATACATCTGTGAGTTTCCCCGTGTAGGCTTTATGGGGGCTGCAGTTTGTGTACTTGATTGAGTCCGCGTCTTCCGACTCCAGATAGTCCGATTTGGAGAGGGAAGGCTTGCTCTCGCTCCTGCCGAAATCGCCGTAGCCAGGCTGCTGCTGGGGCTGCTGACCACACGTAACGTGTGTGTACTGAAGCTGCTCCTCGTGCTCTGTCTCCCGGTGGTAGAAGTAGTTAAAGTTGGACACGATAACGGGCACAGGCAGCGCGATGGTGAGCACACCGGCGATGGCGCACAGCGAACCCACAATCTTGCCTCCGATGGTCACGGGGCACATATCTCCATACCCCACAGTGGTCATGGAAACTACGGCCCACCAGAAGGCGTCCGGGATGCTGCTGAACCCTGACTCAGGGTCGTCCGTCTCAGCGAAGTACACTGCGCTGGAGAAAAGGATGACACCAATGAAGAGGAAGAAGATCAAAAGGCCGAGCTCGCGCATGCTCGCCTGCAGCGTCTTGCCCAAGATCTGTAGGCCTTTAGAGTGGCGCGAGAGCTTAAAGATGCGGAATACGCGCACGAGCCGGATAACACGCAGGATGGCCAACGACATGGCCTGCTGCCCGTTGCCTTGGTGCTCGGCAAGCTCAAGACCGAGTGTGATGAAGTACGGCATGATTGCCACCACATCGATAGTGTTCATTATGTTTTTGAAAAATGCCGCCTTGCTTGGGCACGCCAAAAAGCGCACGACCAGCTCGAAAGAGAACCAAATGATGCACAGCGTCTCCACGATGAAAAACGGGTCTGTGAACGGATTCGGCTTCTTCATGCTCACCGTGCCGTTCAACGGGAGGTGTTCGTCGTACGACTTGCCGTCCTCCCTGAACTCTGGCAACGTCTCCAAGCAAAAGATGACGATGGAGATCAAAATCACCAGCACGGAGACAATTGCAATTCCTCTGGCGGGTCCTGAACTCTCTGGATATTCAAACAAGAGCCACACTTGTCTCTGAAACTCGTTCTCCGGTAACGGGCGCTCCTCCTCTTTAATGAAACCCTCGTCCTCTTTGAAATTCTCGATCACCTCTTCGCCGAGCTCGTAAAACTTGATCTCCTCCATAAAGATGTCCACGGGCACGTTGACAGGTCTCCGGAGCCTCCCGCCTGACTGGTAGTAATAGAGGATGGCATCAAAGCTTGGCCGGTTGCGGTCGAAGAAGTATTCATTCCTGAGCGGGTCGAAGAAGCGCATTCGCTTTCTAGGGTCGCCGAGGAGAGTGCTTGGGAACTGGGCGAGTGTCTTGAGCTGCGTCTCAAAGCGCAGGCCTGAGATGTTGATGACCACCCGCTCGCAGCACTCCTGGTCCGCCCTCTCAGGCTCATAAGCGTCGTGACAGAGAGCGGCCAAGGCCACGGTCTCGTCCAGGTTCTCCCCTGGCACCACAGTCATCTTTTTCTCAGCGCCCTAAATCAGAGCGACACTGCTCTGTGCCTGCTCCTATTGCCTCGCCGTTTCGGTGCGCGCTTTAAGTCTGCGTTGTGTCTTCTCTAAAGAACCCCAGAGGTTCTGCTCTGTCTCTCCTCGGTGCCTTCCTCTCTGTTTTTCTCTCCGACTCGCTTTTTCAAACCGTAAATTTTTTCTCACGCATTTTTTCCGCGCCGGTAGACGCGCGCGCGCTCTTTGTCCCCCGCTGCCTCCGCGCGCTGGCGGTCTGGACTGCTCCTGGCTGGCTGTTGTCACACGCGCAGCATTAATAAGCCGCATCTCATTGCCCTCCCCGGACTGACGTGCGCAGACGTTCACATTGAACCAGAGGGGCCAGCACGAACCAAAATATTCACTCAACCTTATTTCACCAAAAACACGGCCTGATTAATACACTAAAACTTCGTCAAGAAAATAGTGAAAATACAGCACATGCATTCTTTTAAAATGCCTGAAATTTGCACAAGACCTTCACAAAATATTAACATCGCTGAGAGTTTTTACCTGTTGCACAGATCATTCTTTAAATAAATAATTCCCATTAAAGACTTTCAGGCCTGAAAGTACCTGAAGGTTTTTTCCCCCAAAGTAAAATATCATGTACAATCTGCACAATCTTGTTCAAGAAAGAAATTATTGTTGGTTACTTTTCACGGTCACTTCACGATTCGTGTGTGTGTGTGTGTGTGTGTGTGTGTGTGTGCAGTATGGAACGCCAAACGGACCAAAAGCATGGCGAATTCAGAGCAAATTTTGAAGTACGGCTGTGTCTCAAGTGTCACGCCATGGGGGCACTTTATATGCTACACTTTGTAGCTGAGTATGTAGTACCTGATTTTTCACAAAACACTAACGTCTCAATATAAGGCCTTAAAGGTTAAAAAATCAATATTTTCTCAATTCTTTTAAGTCAAATCAAGTCAAGAAGTTTTTATTGTAATTTCAACCGTATATAGCTGACACAGGCTAGTGAAATGAAACAACGTTTCTTCAGGACCATGGTGCTACCAAAAATAACACAGAGGTACATAAAGCAACACAGTGCTACATAAAAGCAAAGAGCTATACAAAACATCACAGATCTAAGGAAAGTAAGTTATCCTAGCCATATAAAGTGCATTGTGTGCAACTAAGTGCAAACAGTGCAAGAGAAACTATGTTGACATGAAAGGAACTCTCCCCAGACCATGTGGTTATATGGAAATATTGAATGTCCAGGGGTGGGATGCTTTACAAGTGCTACAACTACCCTTTAGTTTTTCATTTACTTCATTTAAGTGTTATTTTGCTTAGACCACAGTGATTAACCAATGATAGCAATGTTTAATTTATTAATGACTAATGTCACTTTTTTTTAAATATTTCTTTTAAGATTTAATGATTGTTAAAGAGACAAATTAGTTCCTGTTCTTACTTATGCTATAGTCATGATAAACATCACATAATTATTCCCTGACCATTGTCCTGTAGTGTCACAATTTCATAAATATCAACGTCAACAAAAGTAGTGCAGGAAATGTATGAGTTCTGTCATTAATTCAGAAGAATTGACACAGTCAGGAAGTATTTGCAGGAAATTGAATTTATCACATGACAAGAAGTAAAATTCTTTGTGTTTAAAAAACTCATTCACACAGTTAGATTCTGTGATTTGCAACTTTTTAAAACAAAACGTCTCAGTTTAAATTGGTTATCAAGGTAAACACTGTGATTAAATTGTTTACTGCAGCATTTATGTACTAACTAGAACACTTGCACCAGATGGCTGACCTTTGCAAAGTTTTGTTGAATATCCCTGAAATGGAGCCTTCTGTTACATGGTTTGCTACATTTTGGAATGTCCTGTGGAAAATTATAGAAAATTCATTATGGATGTCCTGTGGAAAATTTTGTAAATCTCAATCGAGCTCGTCAGATAATTATTACTTATTTATTACTTATTAAAGAAAACCTTGAAACAATACATGACAGGACAGGGGACTGTAATTTCTAAGATGTGTGCAGGTTTGGAAGGAGTGAGCAATAATGTTTGCGTAGTCTATGTAAACACCAACAGAGCACAAAACTTCTTTTTAAAGCAGAATTATGCTGGAACTCCTAGCGGAAAGTGATATTCAACGTCATCAAACGTGGATAGATATTAAATAGTGTGTATGTTGGCGTATAAACTATGCCATGTGTGCAGGATTGTGCTTAAACTGTTGACAATTTGGGCCATGGAAGAGCTGACAGTACAATAAATGCCACCAGAAATATAACATTTGAACATAAAATGGTGCCTATGCTACTGGCATTGAAACTCCCAAATATATACAGCATATAAATGATTATTTCATGGCTTACATGTAGTTCACTGAAATAGGGAGACATTTGCAATTCATCCGGAGAGGAGTAGGCCACGTAGAGAAGAGTGACTTAAGCAAAAGCCAAGTGAGCCTGCAGATTTTCATTTCAGCAAAACAGCAACCAAACCTGATAGTTCAATGGAGGCATTTGTCAACTCTCAAAACAGATGGAACCAATGTGTCTCTTGCTTGGTTGGAACGTTAGTGTGTATTAAACTGCCCTGTTCTTAACTTAAAGTAAGTGTCTCAACTGTAAAGTATTATAAAACTGTGATGTTATAGTTAAGTCATTAACGTAAATTTGAATTCAGTTGTTTACTTGATCATTTAGGGGGAATTTTTAGAATTGAGTTAAACACAAGCAATGAGGATTTAATACTAAATGATCAGAATGCAGACCTTAAAAAGAACTGGACACTTAAACACTATTAAGAGTTGCACGTACACGGCAGTGTTTGTGTAAAACAGAGGTGTAGTGCTTATGAGCTTGAATCCTGGCCATTTGTTTTGAGTGGTATTGTCTTGAACAAGAGGCAGTATTGAGTCTATATGTTACATCAGACATAACCTCTGTTTGATATAACCATAAGATTATATGCTGAAATGTACGTGTTGGAGTGTAAATATACTCAAAACAGTGGAATCTGATTTGAGGCCATATTAAATACATAAATATGACACTATTCATTAATAAATAGAACTGTCTCTTTAAAGGACACAAAAATAATTTTTCTTGGCGGACTTTGGAAGAGGCAACATCTTAATCTTAAGACATTATTAATGTGAAGGACTGAATTTTTTAATAAAAAAAGAAGGGAATTAATAAAAAAAAAGAGTGGCATACACACTGAGCAAAGAAGTGCATTGAACAGGATGGATGTCACAGTAAACAGTGTGCAAAATGATGGTTTGGACTATGGAAAAGCCGGCAGGAAAATAAACGTTTGTCTGAAGAAATATTAATGAATATTATGTGAAATAACATATTTTGTATATATAACAGTGTCTGTGTTTCTATAGGAGTGCATTACATACAGTATACAAATTATTTCTTACCTTATGTATTGCACTAAAATAGAGTGTAATTTGAGAATCTTCCAGAGCCAAGTAGAAAAGAGTGACGTAAACACAGAAAATAGCTTTTTTTCTCATGCTCGCCAAGAGAGCTTTCTTTTTCCCATGGAATACTTCAGGCAGCAGCTGCAAAAAAAAAAAAAAAAATGGAAAAATGGAATAAAAATACTTCCTTATATTTCTAAAGCCTAATGCAGAAAATGCGGACAATGAATTTATACTTCATATATGGTCAGTAGAGAAGAATAAATATACATAAATTTCTTCATGTACATATACAGTGCAATGGTCCTACAGAGCCTTTGTCATAAAAAAGCACTGTTAAAATTATTGTGCCTTTTAATATACTCTGTCCAGACCAGCAGTTCAAGGTCGTTCCCTCTACATATCACCTTAAATCATTTCTACGCTACATGCTGATAGAGCGGATGTAACGGCTGACAGGAGTCTCATGCTTGCATATCACGTATGTATTGCCTGTCAGGAGCATTTTGCCATGTAGTTCTTGCACATGGCCATTAAAATAAGCTAACAGACTGGACTTTTGGCTAATTGGCTGATCAACTTGAATGCTGGAATGTTCTTTATATCATAATGATGTCATCTTGTATGTAACATCATATAGAAAAAGGCAGTTTGTGTGTTTGAAACAGGAGATAATGCCGAAACATGCCAAGCTCTTGATTGAGGTACAAAAATACTTGCTATTATATGTTACATTTAAGTTATTTAACTCTCTGGTTCCATTTTATATTGGTTCAACAATTAACAACAACATTAAACTGTCATTACATTTTTTAAATCAATTTGCAATCCAATGCTTACATATTAAATATAGTTTAGTGTCCTATTGTGTGCTGCTTGTATTTCTAGCAGAAATTCTAGCAGAATTCTAGCAGAAATTAGCAGAAATTCTAGCAGAATTCTAGCAGAAATTAGCTGAAATTCTAGCAGAATTCTAGCAGAAATTGACAAGGCTGTATTAATATACAGAAAACATCCGCTATAGTTCAAGCTCTTTAATGTGTCACTTGTTTCCACCGTAATTGTAATTTCTGTGTTTAGAAAATGACTGGTACAAATAACATTGTTTTCTTTTCCTTTGCCTTTCTATTATTATAACAACAGTCAGATCTATTCACCACCATTTCCTGGATTATTATAAAATTAGGTACAGTATACTCTTCTTATATTCAAACTCTAAACAGAACCAAAACATATTTTTCTATTCATCATCTGCCCACCTTCAATTAACCTACACCCAGTGGAGCCTCAGCTTCCTGTTCTTGGTTGACAGACGAGGAACCTGATGTGGTTTTCTACTGTTGTACCCCATCTGCTGCAATTCTGAACTGTTGAGTGTTGAGAATTTTCAGATCCTTTTCTTACACTCTGGGATTAAAGAGTAATTATTTGAGTCACGATAGTCTTTCTGTCATCTTAAACCACTCTGACATTTCTCCTCTAATCTCTGTCACCAAGACGTTTTTTCCCACAGAACTGACGCTCACTGGAAGTATGTGTTTTTTTGAAGTGATGGTGAAGGTGAATGTCCCAGGACCAAACTAGTATATATATCTGCATTTATGTGATATATTTGCATACAGCAGCTGGGTAATATTTACTCCTTCCTCTAACTATGTCACTATGATTCCTGCATTACTCATGTCGAATTAAAGATAATAAACAAAATGAAGTCAGCCTGCTGTCACTTATTCCTCTATCAGATAAGCAACAATAGCTATACACAGTACAGGCAAAGTACACACATCTGTAAGTCAATGTCTAACAACTTTTTGAACTTTGTACACATTGTACACTTTTTCTTTTTTCTTCCTTTGTTTTCTACCATCTAAGACATAATCTAAACTCTGCCCTGTGTTTGTCTGTCATTTTGACAACATGATGTGATTCCCAATTGCAAGCTAGAGTAGGAGCCACTCTTATCTTCCCCTGCAATAAATCCTGCGTTTTCACAGAGGCAGCACCACTGAGGCTGACCCACAGGCTCAATTAACTTTATCAGGGTTTTGGAATATGATAAAGCTGTTGTGATTTCAGCTTTAAATTTTGCATTATTATTGGAAAATAACAACAAAGGCGCACACGCAAAGTGTTGTTTTATTGAATTTCCTATTTGACAG
>JAOTRN010000016.1:6393118-6403861 GCA_028566695.1 Bagroides melapterus
ATCTTGTTATAAAGCCTCCAGATGAAATCTGTTTTAGGAAAATATCTGTTTTGGAACAAATAATCATGATTTGCCCAATCCCAATAATTTCTGGGCATATTATATAAATTATTCATATAAGACCATCCTAGAAAATGAAGAAGAAAACAAGCGGAGGTTTGTTCTTATATTCTCAGTGAATTTAGTGGCATGGTTTGCTCATAAGAGATCATTCAAATAATCAAAAAAACGCAAACTGGCTGAATTCCATACCTTTAACTCTACTGCCTGAACATCTGACTTACCTGATATTCTCTGGTATAAAACAAAAATGAAACCTATTTAATAAATGACCCTGGTGATATTCATATCTCTATTACATGATCTATTAAAAGACTGCAAACTTTTTAAAAACATTCTGTACTTTTGGGGCTGAACATACTGCTTTTGGGGCATTGTTTTGTCTCATGTGAGCAATGATTTTCATTTACATGTATGTCCATTCACTTTAAATTACAAATCTAAAAAAAGTATTGTAAAAGTATTTTCATTTAATTACTGTCAAATGTACACAATATAAATCTAAGATGTATGTTTTCCTGAACAGGACCTGATCCTCTGTGGCTGAATCTAAAGCTGCCTTCTGCCTTGTGAGGTTTACAGTCACAGTGCAGGCAGTGAAATACATGTATGGAGAGCTCAGCAACAGGTGCACATGGAGTCACTTTTCTAAGTATAGCTATGTACAGTGCTAGCATTCTCCACACATCTCCCACTGTCAGAATAACAATACAAAGCATCTGAATTGCTGACGCCTGTGAGGATTTCTGCTTTTTGCCAGGCCATACGGTTCCTCCTTCACCACCCTCAAACAAGGCTGCTTTCATGAACCACCCAGCTTTTGTCCTTTTGTTAGTAGAACATTTATGTTCATGCTTCCAAGAATAAATGATGATGTTTCCGGATGTTGACCTTCCAGTTTGCTTTACACTCTCCAGGCTTTAAGAAGCAAACAGGGCAACTGCTATGAGATGATTTGGATCTGGCACCTCAGACATGACTCTGGCAGTCAGTGTAGCATTACATGTAATAGAGACTGTGTATAAAAACGCTGTGGGTAACTAGGAAAATTTCTTAATTAGCCATGTTGAATTTTCCATAAGAAGTGCACCAAGGAATTATTTAATTTTAGAGATAAGTGTTGTGAGCTCTGTCTCATGCTACTGTGAATTCTCACACATTAAAGCGATGACCTGGTTGATTGTGTAGTGACTAATGTGCATTACTTGTTAATAGCAGCTTTGCTGGTTAAGCTGTTGACTACAAAATTATGTGAAGGTATAATATCTAATATGATATTATATACAAAGAGTTTATGACTTCAGTTCTCACACAAACTCCTAAAAGGAGCATTGATGAGAACCTACTGTGTGTCAAGTTTATGGCTTTACGATTTTTTAAAATTCATTACAATTAAAGATCAGTATGTTTTTTAATGTAATATTTAATGTCTAATGTGAATTCATTAAATGATAAGATGTCAAACTAAATTACATATGGGTGTCTGGATGTCCGTTATTAAGATTTCCTCATTATATCTTCAATGTAGTATGCATAGGGCATTGTAAATGTAATGCAGAATGATGCTTGGATGATTAGTTTACTGGCAACTACTGGTAAAGTCTATGCTACTTGCTGTAGATTGTACAAAAACATTTGCTCTAATTTACATAAAGAGGTACTGTTAACATTTAACAAATTCATGGATTTTATTAGTTCTTTCATGCTGATACAAAATCCCATAACAAGACCGTAACAGTATGCACCAGGTGTTTTATTCAATGGTGAATTTTCATTAGAGAAAACATGTGAGAAACATTTTACACTCTTCATCTGACTAGCTAGCTACAAGCTATTAAAAAAATTAGCAATTTATTAGCTTTTTAGCTGAGTGTTGATGAGTATTTTAGTATTAGTAATATTAGTATTATATAATGTAATAAATAATAAACAACAGAAAACAACAATCCATCAATATTAGAAGAAGGAAAAAAAACAGATAGCAACATTAAACATAAAGGAAATTTTAGTGCAGCCTAAGAACAAGTGGGATACGTGCTTCTGAACAGACGTGTTTTGAGTTGTGTTTTGAATGTGATTGGTGTGTCTGCGTTACTGATGTTTACTGGGAGGGAATTCCAGAGACAAGGAGCGGTGTGACAAAAGGCTCTAGGGCCCATGGTAGTTAAACAGGCAGGAGGTGTAATGAGGAGCGTAGAATTGTAGAAGATCTGAAAGTGAAGAGAAAAATCTTAAAATCAATACGGGAGTCAGTGGAGTTGTTAAAGAAAGGGGGTAATGTGATGCATGAGGGGAGTTTGTGTTAATGTGTAACATGTCAAGCTGGTTTTTTTGTGTCTTATTGTCTTCTGTATCAGATCTACCATGTCAGAGGATGTTTCCTCTTGTTGACTCCATGCATTGAGACATGTATTTATGTAAATTATGTAGATGAAGGCAGTTAATTAGCCTAGAGAATAGCTACAGGGCTAGAGACATTAAGTCAGAAAGAGGACACATTTAGATTTGAATTTGCCCTTTCTGGAAAGGAACTGACAACATTTCTTGTATTGAAAACAGAAAATTTAAAGATTTGGACAGAGGACAATGTGTTCTCCTCAAATTTAAAACAGACATGTCAGTCTGTGTATAACATAACATCTGCAGTGTGTAAATTTGATAACGAATTTGCTCATTTAGTAACTCACATTTAATAGCCAACTTTTGCATGCTGGGTTCTCAGAGCAAAATGCATTATCGCTTCACATTTCCCCTAACCAGCTGCATAAATAGATGCGCATTGGAGAAACACAACATTAGAGTATTCATTAGAAATTAGCTACCCTGCATGAATGTCCAATCAATTACAAATCTATATCACCACGTTCCATTATCTGTGGGTTAACTTGATTGTTGGAAAAGATGAGCAGCAGTTTGTTATAATGAATTTTTCATGCCTTCTTTTCTCATTATCAGGGATGATCATTATCCTGGCTCTTGTTTGCTTCTCCTTTAGAAGATGCCTTTGGTTGAGGAGGTGAGCTTGTCAGATCTTTTTACCTGCCTGCACTGAATGCTGACACCAACTGACAGAGGCGCCGTACACCCCAAGCAAGGTGACCAACATTCCCTCTCATGGTTATTTTTGCTGTGCTCTGGCTTTATTGGTTTGTTTTTGCCATATGTTTGGCATAGTGCTAGTGTTTCTTTAACACCCCTTCTACATTTTACATCATAAATTACAGAACAGCATATACAAACTTAATGGTCAAGAGATTTGAGCTCACCAGTACTGACTTCTGACTAGCGGTATGTGGCCATGCTGCCATGTTAAACCTTTTATCTGATTTAAAATTGATCATTTATTTCTCTATCTATAGCATACAAAGCAATAGCAATTCTAAATCTATAGCAAAGACAATTACTGAGAAAAAAAAATGAAATTTTTGACACAATTTTTGTTTGGTGGAAAATTTAGGTAATTTCTATATCATTTTACTTATATACAATTTTTACATATTTTACATAAACCTTTAATATTAGCTGAGGGAATATTTTGTGGTAATGCTTTTTTTTTTTTACATCAGATTGTGATACCAAAAAACTTTAAGGAAAAGGAACTGCTGTGGCAAATCATGTTCTCATTTTTATCTAATCCAGTGTAATGGTTGTAGTTTTTTGTTTCATATTATTTATCTGCATACATTATGTAACTGCCTACATTTACAACACTTGGCAGACTCTCTTATCTAGAGTGACTTACATTTAAGTGCTTTTGAAGTCTATTGATGATTGCATCAATACTGGTTCACTAGGTCACAGACTAAGAATACTATCAGTCTAAAACTCTCTTGGGAAGTAATACAGCAAGAAAAACAAGCAGGCATACTGCTAGTTCTACTACTGCTAGGATATGGTTTAAAGACCAGTGACTTAACTGTTCAGATATCTATGAAGTTCATTCAATCAGCTAGATGCCAGAACAGAGAAGAGTCTTGATGTATACCTTCATTGTATCCTGAGAGATGTTGGGAGCAGTCGGCAGTGCTAGAGGATCGGAGGGAGCGTGGGATCGTGGCTTGAGTATTTCAAGGCAGGCTTGAATATTTCAGAAACAGCTGATCTCCTGGGATTCACACACACACAACAGTCTATAGGGTTTATACAGAATGGTGTGAAAAACAAAAAATATCCCACGAGTGGCAGTTCTGTGTATGAAAACATCTTGTTGAGAATAGAGGTCTGTCTGAGGAGAATGACCAGACAGGTTCAAATAGACATGGAGGCTATGATAACTCAAATAACCATGCCTTACAAACGTGGTGAGTAGAAAAGTATCTCAGAGTGAACAATAAGCTGAACCTTTAGATTACAGCAGCAGAAGACATTTAAATACTTCTACATTGTACCACATCAGAATCCATTTCTGTCAGATAAGAACAGGAATCTGAGGCTACAATGAGCACAAAATTGAGCAGATGATTTGATAAACTTGTGCCCACTTGCGCACTGTAGCCTCAGATACCAGCATTCTAGTTAAAATCACAAAAGTAAAGAAAGCATGGTAAATGGAATTGGTTCACAGTGACTGTTTTCAGTCTACAGAGAGGATGGCTCGATTCACTCCTGAGACTCGCTCGTAACTTACAATGGAGGGGTTTCTGCGTGATTTACTCCCTCATGAGGATCTCTTTTAAACACTTAAACCCTTCAGCATCTCCATTTAACCATAAAGGTAGCTCTATCCCTCAGTCTCTTAGCTTCATTCATCTTACTCAGCCTGTAGAAACATGCAAAAAAAAAAAAGCACTACTGACAATACATCTTACTGTGTTTAGTTTCAGAGAGTAAAGTGTATAAAATATTAATAAAAACCTTTCAAAATGTCTTTTTGTTTTGACACATTTGTTTACCTCATAGCACTTTATTCCCTTGATTACTAAAATGTGCAATTTGTGTGACCTATATAGACTGGTACAGTAAGTGGCAGATTTACCATTTGTAAATAATTATAGCTCACATCATTGAACAAAAGAATTTCAACAAACAATACAAAAGCAGATGTTCTTTTACCATTTTCCAGATATATCAGACACAGAAATATTTTGTGATGAATATTTTCTACACTTTGATTAGTTATTGATTTTTTTTTTTGCATTGATTTTACAATGAGATTACAAAATTTGTAATAGTCTCTCATAATTAGGGATGTTATAAACTTTCCGTACACACAATCACAATTTCATTCCTACAATACATAACACATACATTAGTGGTTCAAGGTGATTGTTTTCTAACATTTGTATCCTGAATAATCTGCCAAAAAAATGGTCTCTATTCCCCATAAAATATCTTAGGTCATCTCATGTGTTTGACAAACCCACCAGTGAGTTATAAAATCATTACTCCAGTCAATGTTACTGCTACCTACATGTGGAAACAGAAAGTACTTCCATGTGTTAGGCCTGAAGATTGGAGATTGTCTAGACAGATCGGGGCAGTCTGTACTTGTTGTTGTGCCAGAAAAAAATTCCCCCTCTGTGAATTTAGCTACCTGCTAAGTATGCACCTGTTAATATAGCTGTGTTTCTGGCACATAAATGTGTAAATGAGAATTTTGCCTTGTTTGCCAATTCACACTCAAAGTGACAAATGTACAACATTTTTGGTCATTGTGCACCAAGAGGGTTTACACTGAAGGGTATATATTATATAGTGACAGTTTTTTTCTCTCATATGATAAATAACTCTCATTCGCTCCCCATTGCTCTGCATTGTTGCCTTGCCCTTCATTCATTTCCTTCTGAAATCAGCCCTCTGCGTCATGCTGTCAGAAAGTTAATGAGGTACTCTGGCATGGATGACTACTACTCCTTGCATACTTATCGTTGTTTTTTACACTATTGTAACTCTGTGCAATACAGTCCTGTGTGCGGTCTACAACAGGAGATGTAATTGAATGTTCTAGTCATTTGTATACTGAGTTTCTGTGCAGTCCTCGCTTTTAATAGTTTATTATTAATCTCTAAATCGGGTCAGAGCCCATCAATAAGATGTCTTTTTAGCACATGCCATTGATTGTGAATTTGCCACTAAATTGTTGGTCAGGTCACTCACCACTAGACTAAAGCTGCTGTCACACGACATAATTTATTTGTGGCAGTTTTGCAAAATAGGCAACAAAGACAGGACCATTTCACTTTATTTATATAGCACTTTTACAGAAATCTGGATTTAGCTTTAGAGCTCTAACAAGGTAACAGGAAATGGAAAACCTCTGAGGTTACCTGAGGAAGAAACCTTGAGAATAACCAGACTCAAAAAGAAACTCATCCTCTTCTGAATGACAATGGATAGCAAGAATATACTGTAAATCCAGTAGTACTCTAAGTGTGTCCATGGGCATATTTAAATTAATCCTGGGGTGAGAACAGTAATGTCTTTAAGATTACAGCAGCAGGTTTATGTACAAATCTGTAGTATTAAGGAGAGATTATCAGTTTTTGAGTCTTTTTATCTGTTTTTTTTATGGTATCTATGTAGGATCAATCTATAGCAGCAGAAGGTGAGTCATTGTGCAGGAACCTGAAGAGAAGAAGTATCTGGATGAGTTCTTAACATCTTAGCTGTGGCTAAGACATTTCAAAAGCTTCATTTTGTTGAATATCCAGTTTGCTTATTAACTTAAGAAAGTTGCTATCAGGGAACATCTCTAGATTAAGTGACCTTTAGGGACAATTTATTTAATTAATTTTGTTAATTAAGTTAATTGCTAAAGGAGATGCTAGATGTTAATAAACCAAACTCATGTTCATTCCCAGTTCATAGATGTATTCATTTTCATTTCACTTTCTGTCCTGCTGGAGTTGTTGAACATCGTCCAATCTGAAAAACAAATTACACAAAAGATAAACAACAGAACAGTTTATTTTTATTCCCTGTTTTGAGTAAAAGGTTAATAATAGGCGTAACTTTTCTGACCACGAATACTATTTGGTAAAGATCTGTAATAATTGCAAATGTTAAAAATATAGGAGCATGCACAGTTCATTGTGAGTATGCAAAATAATTGTATGCCTATATGATCAGACTCCAATCTCTAAGACTAACCCTAATGGTTTCATGATAGTATCAATGACATTTGTGGATAGTAAAGACATTTTTGAACCATGTTATTTATCATGTGTTATTTTCTTTGTTGCATTGCTAAATGTTATTTCATGAATCTGACTTTCAATGTATGGTGTTTTTACTGAGCAGTACATAAGAATTGACTTTTCTCCTACACTGAAAGTTATTTTAGCAATTAAATTGCAGCTCTCCTACAGGCTATGGAATTGGATTGTATTTTTGTGCACATTCACCATGAGTCAAAGTCTTGTTACTATAAGAAGGTACAAGTTGTCAAAATATCACTTGTGTTTTTTCAGGAGACCTTTGAGAGCCTGACCAATGGAAATTTCCATGAGACCAACATATTGTGCATCTTACACAGACGTCGCTATACTGAAAAAAAAGAAGAGCTTCATTCCAACATGTGCACACTTGCCAAGTTTCAGTTTAATAAAAAATTCCACATATAGAATAAAAGATTTACAGAAAGAGCAGTCATTTCTTTTTTACTTGGAACATGCTTTCACATTTGTTTTGGATTTTTTTCCACATTCTTCTCCACTGCCAAGATATTTGACTCAACTGATTGGATTTAAAACCCTGTGCTTTCTTCCTTCATCTCTAGGTCACAATGAGCAACGTCTGTGGTTGAATCTGGCCAGTCGGCACTGAGGGACAGAATCAAACAGCCGCACAAATATTACTGGACAGCTGAACTGGCAACATTTCAAAATTCTAAATGTCAGAGAGAAGCTCATTTGCAGCATAGGAAAAGGAAAGCAAAGTGGCAGGGGTGGTGGAAGTGAAGTAAGGAAAAATGAGACCTCTTGCCTAAAAACACTTTCTCACCACTTTAGAGACACAACAATGGCAAATAATAAAGGCTGCCAAAAACATCTCAAAAGAGCGGATAGCGCTGGAGAGAGTTCTTATCTTATCTTTTTTTTTTTTTTTTTTTTTTAACCTCACTTAAATTTTCAGGTCAACAGAGATACCAAGGTTTCTGCAAGCATTCTCTTTTACAAGCAGCTTCCTTTAAGACCACAGACCTCTTTAAGCATTGGTTTGTATGTATTCAATTCAAGAATTCAAGCTGTTGTTTTGCACAGCTGTGGGTATCATGCGCATCATTATTAATCCACTGGCACCTGCGCTGCTCTCTGGGATGATAGAAAATGGTGGTAATGATCCGCCTGTTATTTTGAGCCAGACAAGCTTCAATTGCCAGGCAGCGTCCATCCATTGTTTCCGACAGGTGACTTGTTTTGCAGCTAAATGTGCATTTTCCCCTTCATACATCAGTGCTGTTATTATGATGTGCTGAACGTCTCCAGCATACATCCATTTTCTTATTCCCCGGATTCTCATCTGATCTTGATGGCAGTGACAGGCTTGGGATTGTACTATTCATATTTTTTATGTCAGTGCTATGTTTTCTGGGTCCTTTTCTTATCACTGATCTACACCTTAAGACAACAGCTCTGAGACCGGTACCATCTGGTGTACTTTCTAACAGCCGAGATAACCAAGAAGCCATAAAGCCATTGGTGAGGTGTTTTGAATTAAGGATATGCCAACAGTCTTAACTCGTGTTATAAGATAACCGTGACCGGATCTGATAAGTCGTTTAAACATCTCATACATGTTTGGACAGTAACACAACACTGACGTGGGATTAGTAGTGTTTCTTCCTGTTTATTCGTTGTTGGGGTGTTGCTGAAATTAGCAGCATCAAAGCCTTACTGTTTGTTGGTCTACTGTGGAAAACTCAGCGATGCTAAACTGACCTTAACCACTTATAGCTTTCATAATAATTTGCTTTTGTTCGTTATATTGATTCTCTTGGGGATTGATCTTGGAGTTGGGAGTATCAGTGCTGATGATTTTGTTCATGCTTCATTAGTCAGAGCTGGTAAAGGTCAACACGTAAAATCAATCAGTTCATTATTTAAATTTATATGTTACTTTCATTATATATGGCAAACAGTGTACATATCAATACATATTATATTACAGTGGTATTATATGGACAAATAAAAAAAAAAGTATTTCCAGTCCCATGCTTTGGTTACCAAAAAATCTGACTACACTAAAAGGAAAGCTAATCTGGTAGGTACATGCATTTACCCAAGAAAACAAGGGAAACAAATTAAAACAAATCTAAGGGAAACATATAACATATTCTGCATAATGGAGCATATTATATTATCACAATCAGCAAAAAGAAAAAACATCAATACCAAACATTTCAGCTATAAATGTGATGTTCTGTACTGCGTGTGAAAGATATTATTTGAGTCTGGCTGAACTTTATTTTGGTTGGTTTTGTCAGTTTCCACATAAATTACATGTTTCTGTTTCTGGAAAACAATGCAACAGAAAAATCATTCTCCTATCAAGCAGTCTGTGTCTCAGGTGATGTGTGTAATGCAGCATGGGCCTCTATAACATACTATACAGTATATTGTAGTAACACAATTATTGATTATTATTTCTTCCCAACAGATCATAGGAGAGTCACAGAACAAAGCTGTGACAAGGACTGTTATGTTCTGGTCTGGTCCTTTGCTGTTCAGGTTCCATATAGCTGAGTGGTCCCTCAGTCATGCCCCAACAGTTTTCCATTTGCCCTCGTCCCCTCCTTTCTCCCACTGCTGTCACTGTGAAATATGTGTCTGCTCCCTCCTTTAGTCCCAAAGCGGAAAGGAGGTGAACAGCCAGACAAGGCCAAAGACACTCAACCAATTGCTTTGAGCTATTTTTTTTTAGTCATAAAAGAGACGGATGATGTTTTTAGAAGCTACATATATGGATGCATTTTAAAACACAAAGACTCAATTAAAAAAAACACCAATAAAAACAGAAAATGATAATATTGCTTCAAGGTTTTTATAATGTTTTTGAGTATGAATTTGAAATTTCTCTCAGTGTGGAACTCCTTGCTGGAGGCAATTCAAAGAACATCCATCAACAAACTATACACAAATGCTATGATGGGCTG
Organism: Bagroides melapterus; assembly: GCA_028566695.1. Classification (NCBI taxonomy): domain Eukaryota; kingdom Metazoa; phylum Chordata; class Actinopteri; order Siluriformes; family Bagridae; genus Bagroides; species Bagroides melapterus. Next base: position 6,403,272 of record JAOTRN010000016.1, read on the forward strand.
TTCCTTGTCTAAAATTATGTCTTGTTTAGGATTGCCATTGTTGCCTCTAGCTTGATCTAAATCAGCATCCGGATTTCTGCTTTGATACTTTAGTTACGTCACACATTAAAAGTGCTAAATAAATAAAATGTAATTACATTTATTTGAATTGTAAACTTCGGAGCGGACATGTACTGTTTGTATTTTAAACAGCTTGAGACAGAGGTGTGTTACAAACACAAAGTTGGCTCTGATACTTCACAGCTAAATCAGACCAGTCCTGTAGATCTTGTTGTACACATTTATTCTTATCTACATCCATGCCTTTAATTTTAAAGTTAAATTTATTGTTTCACATACAGCAAATGGATGGAATATGATGGAAATCTGATCTATTTTTAAATAAAGCAAAAAATTCCAGACTGTAATAGTAATATTTTAGATCCATCGATACATTATAAAAGCTGCTTTTACTTTGTAAGAAGATCCTTATTCTGTTTTTTTTAATATCTTAATATCTTTAATATCTTCTCATTTCTATATTGAATTGAAATAAACAATGGAATAAAAAACAACAATGGAACAAAATAGTACAGCAATCTTCCCACAGT
>JAOTRN010000016.1:6429113-6441253 GCA_028566695.1 Bagroides melapterus
GTACAGTATGGGTGGAAGGTAACTTAAAAGCATCAGCAACATCATGTTATCACATGCCTCATAAAGGTTCTCCTTGAGGTTTTCACCACCTAGGTGCTGCTGTGAGCATCAATGAGCTCTGCACAATTATTTCCATGGGCTTAATTTTATCAGTGTACCAAGGTCAGGTTTGTTGTGTCATTGCGATGATGGATTGTCCCTATTTATGTGTTTACTATCTATTCCTAGTAAAGAAAACAAAACATTGAATCTGTGAAATTCAGCTAGAATTAGAAAAATAGTACTGTATGCATTATCTGTGGCAGTAGAAGATAAAATACAATTAATACCAGGACAACAAACTATCACTGCAATCTCTTGAATGTCATTAGAGGACCTTCAGAAACGCAGGAAAAATCGATTACTGCCTTCTAATGCATGAAGGCTGGAGACGAGGTGCAGGACGTGCCTCTACAGAGTGCTTCAAATTGGTTGGCTGAGGCCAGAAAGGGCACTTGTTTGACTTTTAGCAACAATAATTGCTTCCAGCAGAGGTCAGTGCGTTCTTCTAACTGTTGTCAGAATACAAATGTAGCTGGATGGGTTATTATTGGTGTAACCATTCAGCATGGGCTGGTGCTCATGTGACTAAAGTTGCATTCAGTCCAGGATGTGCCATCCGCCTCATTTTCACGATTCACCAAAGGATCAGGTGTGACCCAGGAGGGTTTAGTGTGGATCAAAAGCTAAAGACAGAAATGACACATGACATGTAGCGTGCCTCCCTAATGTGTGTGGAAACAATAACACAATGTAGTAGAACATTCTGACCTCCATTTTGTGAATAGACAAGTGGCAGACAATAACTGGACATAGAAAACAGTTGATATTGTACATGCCAAGATTTTCCAGGCAACATCATTGTGTGTAGTCTGTGGCATAGCCGGGAATTTACTGAAGACTAATGATAAAAATGATTGTGTGGTCTGTACAATTATTTAATTAATAAACTAGCTCTCCATTTCTTTTTCTTCTCCAGTAATACACCTCCAGTATTCCACTGGCTGTAACCTTGATATCCCCATTCCTTACTGGCAAGTAGATTACAAACAGGAAATGGAGAAATGCATGAACCTGATTGGTTAATCTGGTGTTTTACTGTAGAAGCTGGTTCCCTATTAAATCTTATTTTTACAAACTATGAGATTAAACAAACTAGTTAAATATGAAGAAATCTTAGTTATGTTTAAAATCATAGATTTTATTTATAATCTTTTAGCAAGATCATTATTATTCAATGTTTATAATCAGCCGTATTGTATGTATGTTATGTTATCCAATCATGACCAAGCATTTGGAAGTATAGTTCATTATTTCAGGGGGTTCAAACCCAAAATCCTCTAATTCCCCACTCTAATCTGCTACTGCACCACAATTGCCAAAGACATGCTATGTGCAATGTGCAATGACATAAAGTACATGATAGACGTACAGTGATTATCAACCATGCTACTGGAAGTCCCTAGGCCATATGCATTGCTGTAGGTCTATGCAATATGACAACACAATATTGCTAACATAATATCCCATAATATTGATAAGAAAAGTCATGTCATGTTACTCACAATAACAACTGATTATAGTGTAAACACACATTAAATAAAGATTTTAAATATATAAGTACATATACATTTTTCTTCCTTATTTTGCTAGCACTTGGTTACCAACATTGTGTATGGTGAAATGTATTTGAGTATTATAATAATAATAATAATAATAATAATAATAATAATAATAATAAAATAGTTGTCATATTCCTCATTCCATGCATGTCGAAATAAAAAGCCAGCATCATACTGACACTCATGCGTGTAACAGTACAGGTATTTTGTTGTTGTTGTTGTTGATAGAAAGACACCATGTGCAACTAGAATAGCTCACTAGTCCAGCAAAGAGGTGTTCTGCTGCAATGTTGACATCTACTGGCTGCTATAACATATTGCAGTCTCATTTTCAACACACATACACACTAAAAACACACAACCCCACTCTCTACCTCTCTCTCAAACGAGTGGAGGGGGCTTGATTGTGTCACTAGGCAGAATGCTTCAGTGATGACTGAATCCTTTCCATTCACAAAGGACAAAAAACACACCTGCCATACCAGTCAAATAGCCCCAGGCAACGCAGGACATCATGTAATAATGAAGCGTGCAAAAACCCACTTTGGATTTGTCCCTATCTCCCCAACTCCCATCACTACCCCCTCCACTTGCTGGTAATAGTCCAGATCTATTTATAGCTGCATTCTATTTATAGAATGAAGTGACACCCAATGGTGGTGTGAAAGTGTGATGATGAGGAATGAGCGCTATGTTTCCGTGCATAAACATATTTCCTGCCAAAAATGCATGTTTTTCCCTTGATATTTGTTGGCTGATTATATTTTCGTATATAGACCTGTTTAATGTTCTCGACGTGTCCATTAGATTAGGCATGCCAGTAGGTGGAGTGGTTACTAAATTGCGCTGTGTGAATGAGTGAGTGAATGGTGTGATGGACTGGTGTTCATTTCAGTAATGCCTCAGTGTTCCTGGTTCCAGATCCGTAAACACCATGACTAAAATAGAGGAGATGCATGAATGGATTATGCATGGATTATAGAAATGGTTTATTCAAATGAATCGCCTTGACCATCTATGTACATTGCAAGAATTCTCAGACACAGTAATGCAGAGAGGCTGTCGGGATTTTTGTAATTTTGTCAAAGTCACTGTAAGTGAAAGCTGGAACAATATGAACACCTGAGAAACATGGCAAAAACTTATGATGAATTATTACTGTGTGAATTTATTAAATCCACCATTTTCCAAAGTCTCAGAGCATAGACATCTCCGATTTATCTGGTATCAGGTTTTTAGGATTCTATCCTAACTTCCCTTTTTTCCATATCCATTTATAATGGGCTATGTCACTGTGCCTGTGAAATTGGTTCCTTTTTCACAGAGCATTTCTCACGGTGCCTAGAAGCTAACATGCATATATGCCCTGCTTCGTGCCTATGAATAGCTTTAAATTCTTTACCACTGAGATATGTCATGTGACTTTACTTGAATAATAACTCAGATTAAGGCCCCAACCATATCATTTCACAGAGAGAATCCAGCTGAAGAAAATTCATGATAGTAGGAAAGAAATTTCCCTAAGGGAATGTAGTGGGAGCTTTGTGACTCTTGGACCACTGAACGTCTTTTTTTAGCTGATTGAGTCTGTGTACATTATGGTCTTTGACAGAATGAAAGAAGCACTTGTTCAAAAATAGGACAAGAGTTTGCGTAGATTAGTTAACTAATACATTCACTAGTTACTGCTGTGGGAGATGTACTAGTTGGAGACAGCATGGCAGACTGGAGATGGTTAAAACGTATTCTAAATATAAATGTTACCCTGAAACTATTCTAGAGTAGATAAAGCAAATGCTACAGTCAAATGTACAGGATTACACTAGGAACAGTAGTTTTCCCTTGCTTTAACGGATTATTAACAATTTGTTTTCACTTTGCTTGAAGTGGAGATGTGAGCACAAGACTGTTTTTAAATCCTACTCCTGCCTACTTTTAAAGTCTTCCACAATTATTTCTGTTGTCCTTTAAAGCTGAATAAAATTGTAATTATATCCTTCCAATGTGGCACGGTGAATTGTGTTGTGACCGATGCAGCATGAAGGAGAGCATTCAGAGACAGGTCACCATCCATTCCCAATAGTTTAGAGTCTGAGCTTCAGCACCAGCTACCTTACGGAGATCTAGATTTGATGCTACTGAATCAGAACAGAAAAACCTCTCAGACACTGCTGTAGACATTGCTTCCTCCATCCTGCACACACTCAATTTTTTATTACGACTATAGAAAAGGTGACTTTTTTAATTATACCTCAGTAATCCAGAGACGTAATTATATAGTGAAAAGTGAAAAATAACTATTTACACCTTAGATTAGATAAGATTACATTACATTACATTAAATTCAAAGTTATTGTCATTAATCAGAGTACAACTACAGGTATTGAATCCAATGTCATCTAAACAGGAGTGCAAAACACCAAGTCATATTAAGTGTAAAATCTAAAGAGACAGTGAGGTAGGATGACAATAAAGTGCAAGTGACATTTGCAAATGGTGATTCATCAACAGTGCAAATAAAATATAGGATTGAAAAAAAAAACATGTTTAAATGAGTCTGGAGACATGATAGTAATGAAGACAGTGAACAGTGGTGCAAGTGAAATGGGTGTAGCTCTGTACAAACTGTTTAAGGTTAATCCATGTTCAGGAGTACAGATGTGTGTGCACACTGTGCAATATTGTAAGTTGATCTGACTGCAGCCGTAACGTTGGGGGTGGAGGACGGGGGATTAGCAGCGTTGTGAGGAGTTCAGAACGTTGACTGACGAGGTGAAGACTGTTGAGAGCAGAGAGCGAGCAGGTTGATGTTAGAGATGTCCTTGATGATGCCTTTCACCCTTCATAGACAACATCTGTGATAGATGTCTGCGATAATGGCTCCGATCAAGGTGTATGGTGTGAAGTGTTAACAAATCACTAGTGCCCAGCAGCCCATCGTAAAACAGATTACCAAAACAAAACTCAGGAATATATAATCAACAAATGAATCAATTTGTACTCTATTCCCTAATCTTTCTTTCAGGGGGATGGAAGGGTAGCCTGCTTATATCTTTCCCACAGATAGCTCACTACTTATTAAAAATGTTTTTCATGTTGCCAAGCCATTTCATTTCTCCTGCATTTGTTCCAAACAAGCAATTTCACAGTGCAGTGGAGTGGAGTGTGAGTGATTGGGTGTTCACAGCAGTAAATCCCAACTTGTTATGCCTTTCCTGTTTGATACACTAGATGAGAATCATTGACATGCATTTGGATCAGCTTACTGTTTCCTCTCCAGCTAACTGTTTCAACAGATGATACTGTTACCTATGAATCAATGCAAAGCACACAACCCTATTTTTACCCCTGAAAGGAAACAACATTCATGCTTGGATTTTGATATTGCTGCAAGACTGCTGTCCTTAGTATTTGAAACCCTTCAGCAGATGAGTGCTATTTTCAGGTGTCCTGCCCTAGATATTTGTTTGGCCTCAGTGTATGAATTGTCACTTCTGGTTTTTTAACTACATGCACTGTAAAAAGTTCATGGGAACTAGCCGTAGTGTCTCAGTGACTCCCTTATATCTGATGAAAGAGCTTTTCTTTATAAAGAAAAATTAGCAAAGAGTAGTCAGAGGTTTTACTGAGATGTACATGAAGTTGTTTCAACAATACATATAAATAATAAAAGTAATAATATCTTTGGATGCAATTCCATTTTCAAACATTTTAATCCCCACTCTCTAGAATATTATATGAATCAGATTTCATTAAAAAAGAATGATGTGCAAATTTGTTACAAATGATATAAGGCTAGCTTTAAAGCGCACAGTTCAAATAAATTCGTCTTCTCCAGTAAAGCTGTGACCTCAAAGCACAAGCAGATGTGCTGCCTAAGCTAAAAGGGCAGCGTTAAAAGCTGTGCTCTCTGTACGTGACTGACAGGAAGTAGCTTCCTTGTACTGATTGGCTGAATGTTGGTGGTCCACATCGTTTATTTCTTCTTCTCCAGTTTACAGAGCCTTGGATGACTCAGAAACTGGAGTATTGCCTCTGAGCAGATATTTTATTGACTGCCAGAATGTGAGGAGAACTCTACCAAATATGTCAAACAGTATTCTGTCTTAAACCTCAAAAAGGGGTAGAGACTCTTAATACAGTTGTCCTGTTTATTAGTGGACAAAACATTTCTGAAAAATCAGTGACTCTCAGATAACATTTCCTTGTTCATTGGTATTGCATGATTCCACGGTTGTGTTTCTGTTTATATCAAGCCCTGAGAGAAAACCCAGGCTCTAGGTCTCATCCTAACCCTAGGGCAGAAGCAGCAAGGGCCATTAAAGCAGAAGCTGCTGCACTCCCTCCATGATAGTGTTGCCTCACACAATAATTCATCTCTGGTTTATTGCATTTGGAACCGGGATCACTGCGTGACTCCAGCGGCATTTTCTAGAAGGTGTGTTTCCCTTGGTACCCTCTCCAACCATTCCTTTCCTTCCCCAACCTTTTGCAAGGGAGCTAACGACTGGTTAAGAGCCAGGAGAAGATTAGCAACGCCAACACTGCCAAGTTTTCGTGTGGGTGTTCTGTCAGCTCGTCTTTATTTGTGGTAGGCTGGAACAGTGCTCTGTTTGTTTTATTAATGTCGCCTTTACAGAATCAAACCGTTTATTTTATCTTTCTTCTCCTGTTGTTTTCTGCAGTTGTGTATATTACATCTGCCTTCATTTTTCTAGAACTGTAGCTTTATACATTTATCTCTCTTACATTTCCTTACAGAAGCATTCAACCTTTTAAACTTTTCCATATCTTTGTAGTGTTACAAGCTGGAATTGAAATAGTCTTATTTCTAACATTTCAAGGTGAAACATTTTTATATAAAAAAGGAATAATAAACATTTGTTGGTTGCACAAGTTTTCATCCTGCCTGCATCATTACATGGTATCTTTGGTTGCAATTAAAGCTGCAGATCTTCCGGGATATGTCTCTATTAGCTATACACATCTGGATCCTGATATTTTTGCCTGTTTCAGATTTTACCACAAGTTACACAGAATGGTGCCTCAGCTCTGATGGCCATTTTAACATATTCAGCTTGCTTGGTTTTGAACCGGTCCTGTGTAACATCCCTACAGCATAACACAACCACCACCATTTTTCACTGTGGAGATGCCTCTGTCTAGGGAATGAGACTACTGGAATTCAGCCAAATGTAGCACTTTGTGCTAAGGTCAAGTTTTGCATTTACATTTATGACATTTAGCAGTTTTGTTTTTGTCTTATTGGACCACATAACCTTTTTTCAAGTTTGTAACATAACTACATATCAACACCAGAATCAATAGTGAACCCCAACTCCCAGAGCACACCCAGGCCAACAAACAAGGCCACCATGGACTACAGTTCACAGCCGGTCTTTTTTTCCCAATAATATCTTTATTACCTCTTAGCGCTATGTAGTGTCTAGGCTAATTTGTAAACAACTTCTCCCATTTGAGTTGTGGATTTTTCCAGCCTTATCAGAGTTGCCCCATTGATTTGTATTTGCTTCTAAAGCTCTTCTTACAAAGTCACTGACTTTTGGTGTACATGGGTACTGTACTTAAGTGGTTTTTGTATTGTATGTTCTGTTTTTAACTTGTACATTACTTAAATTTTTCTTTCACTTTTTTTGATTAAATTATAAAGCCCTAATTTCTACTAACTCCATTGTTTTAATACAATGTCATTAATTGATTTATTTTATGTATTTATTTTGTACTATTACTTTCATACATTTAGAGAATTTAATCTTTTCTACTCTAACTTGTATAACGTATTTAAAGCTGTAGTTCAAATCCTAAATCAATAAGCATCATTTATAGGAAACTGGAAAGTCTTTTCATAGATACACTGAATTACTAGATCGATCGTGTGAGTAGTAAGTGATGTACCAACAAACAGCGTAGATCTTCAGCACATACAGTAAAGCAGCTCGCCATTTCACCACAAGGTGTCAGACTTTTCACACTTTAAGAATCTCTGCGCCAACGGCAAATTACTGTATTTATCCCCTAGTTCTTGGTACATTAAGATGCTTTAATGTTTGTCTGGACATTCGAGATTTCTTTAGTTTTACTGTCGGTTCAGGTACACAAACGCAGCCTTAAAAGAAATGTAGACACTCCGCAGTTAAAAATGAAAATCTATTTGTTCAGATCTGATGAGAAAAATTGCACACTGAATAGAAATGTGTTTTGGTAACAGTGGGTGGTATTCTGTTGTTGAGACTATTTTTTTTTAGATAAAGTACTTCCTTCATCATAAGCTCTTTTTATCTATAAAAATTCTCTCTATCCTGCAGTCATTCTCTGTCATCCATCATTAGAAGGTTTACCTGGACATAGGGCTGGTATTTAGGCTGGGAAAAGGTTAAAGACCAAAGACAAGAGCAAAGATGCAAAGATTTGATTGACACTTGCGGCCAATTAGCAGCCATAGCCCAGGAAAGACTGTCTGACAAATCAAAGCAGCATTTCTGTGAGGTCAACTCAGAGATGGCAGAGCATAAAAATGTGATGGTTAGTCCTTTTTTATTTTTTATCTGGGTTTGAATGTAGTCATTGCTTCAGGCTTTTGTCTGTGGAAACAAGGAGCATGCAATTCATAGTCAATTTCACCAGTCTGTTGTTGTGAATTTACCATTAGTAACGTTCATTAAAACTCACATGGTGGACTTTTATAAGGTTTCCATTTAAAAGAATAGAAAAGGTTACACCTTCTAGTTAAATTCTTTGCTTTGACTTTCTGGGTGCACGTTTCCTAACACCATACAACATAGGGTTTATTTTCAAAATATTAGCCTCATTATGTGCACAGTAATATTCTGCCTATTTGGAGCTCTAGAGCTTGTTATTTTTCTGAACTTTCCAACAAAAGAACACATTAGGCCCAGGTTTATATGCCTATTTGTCTTCAGTTATTGAGGCAAGGATTAAACAAATTCAGCTAATCTCTGTTGAAAAATCCAGTTTGCTCTAGCCAGGTACCAAGACTGAGCTGCTCAAGAAGGTAGACCATGTTTGCCAGCTTCTAGGTTATTTTCAAACTTAGTTATTACTTGAGTAAACTGATCTATAAATGTTATGACTTTCTAAGTGTCTTAGTGTTGTGTTGTAAAATAAGTACTATAACGTTGCATTAGAACTAGTAATGTAGAAGCTGTTTTCATGGCTTCACAGACCCCACTTTGAGAACCACTGCTTAGTTTATTATTGCGGTTCTCAAAGTTTGAATTTGGTGTGTTTAGACAGAAAGAATGTTTGACAAATCTATGAATGGGAATTGGTCATTTAACAGTTTAACCAGTTTGCCTTGTACTGGCAGTTTGTCTGACCAAGCTGGATTTTTTCTGAAGTCAAATCAACTAATATCAGGTTTCAGTGGGATGAATTAAGTGTGGTAGAAAAAAAACTACAAACCCTCGAAGATCTGAGTGTGATAAACTTTATCTATGACCGGGAGTATGATTTCCATAGCACGCCCATTTCACTTCCGTTTGTGAAACAATCCATGTTTGTGTTGGATTTATTAAACTAGGTATTGTTTCTAGTCTCGCTGTTCACCAGTCTACAACTGACAATGATAAAACAACTCCAGAAGCAGCATACTCATTCTGCTGTAGCGCTATTTTCACACCTTTTGTGATTAGACGGTAGTTTGGATTTGCGCCCGAACTTCCCTCCACTAATTTGAGGAATGCTTGGAGTAGATCTGTGAAAGAACACGAGGGCAACAGCGCATGCGCAGTGCTAAGCTAGTCTCATAGGAAGTCGTGTTTTTGAGCACCTGATTCAACACTGACGGTAAGAAACTTTTCTTTTTCTTTTTAAGTGTTTTCAGCCAAACATATTAAAGGCTTCATGTGCAGGTGACAATGATATAAATGGAGTTAGAAAATTTATAATTACTTTATTTCACCACACCACACCAAAAAAAAAAAAGTAAGTTTCTCTCAGGTGTTTCAGTTGGACCTCTTCACTCCACAGCAGCTGAATGACGGACTCTAGGTTTATTAATTAAAGTTATTCAAGGTTACTTTTCATATCTAGAATATTTTTTCTTACTTAAAAATTTATTTGTTCAGATTTGCTATGCGTACAAACAAAAGTTTTCCGAATAAATAAGACTGCATGCAGCCAGTTGAATGCTAAACTAACCTGTCGTGTTTTTTTTAATATGCGACATTTTTTTAAATGTCTCGCCAAAGTTAAACATGTATTAGTCAGTGTACAATTCATATATAAGTTAAATAGATAAAATGTTTAATTTTACAACAGAACTGCAAATAAATATGAAGTGTACGGAATTTACATATCCCATGAAATTTGAGTTACAGTCCCGTCTGAAGCATGTTGGGGTTTTAACGATATCAAAATCGACTCTTAAAAATACACTGAAAAAAGGCATCTAACCATACATGCTTAATGTTATTGAATAATATGTTTGGGGCAAGAAATCAAAAAGGGTTTAAAGTAGAACAGATTGCTCATTTTGTAAACTGTTTCAAGGCATTTGCCCCAGTGAAACTATTTCAGATTTTCTTATCACAGTATACAGCCATAGTGTTATTTTTGTCACACCCTGCCCTATCTAAATTCCCCATCCTACAGGAACCTCACCTCACTGTCAGCTTTAATGGATCTGTCTGGGAATTCGGAAGATAACGACAGCTTGTGCTTTCTTCATCCTTTTAGAAAACTTTCAGAAAAGGACACTGAATTTTGTCCTCAGATTGAACTACATGTTTTTAGCACTTTTTTTTTTTTTTGAGAATAACATTTGGGATTTGATTTGTTTTGTTTTTATGCAGCACTATGAAACCCCAGCCGAAGATTGTGGTTAATCTAAATAAAAGCACTTTGAAAATGCCATCATGAACAAAGTCTAGAAATGTGCTGCAATTTTTTAGGGATGGATATAATATTCATAGGGATTGTTAGCACAGATACAGTGGTGTTTAATAGGAGAAAATTAAATGTAATGTAAAATAGTTTTAAGCAAGTGATAATGGTCATATTTTGGTTTGAACAAACACTGGGTGATTTAGATTGACACTGGTAATAGTGAGAAAGCTGAAGATTTGGAAACTGTTATTTTTATTATCTGTTTCAGGAAAGGTCCTTTAACCATATAAAGTATGCACACTTTATGCCACGAAACATTGCAGGTCAATTTGTGTTTAAATGCCACATCCATATTGCCAATTTACAGGTTATAGTTTTCAGTCACATCTTATTTTCATTAGCAGTGACGCACAGAGCCATGTCATGTGCTTTCACAGCAGACAAACTGAGCAACATTCCAGGCATTAGGTCATACCTAAGTCTAGGAAATGTCCACGACTCATGACATCAGCCTTTTGGTTATCTTATAAACATTACTGTGTGGTCACTGACTAATTTGATTCTGTTGTATTTCTTTGAAGCCGAATGGCCAATCAAATGAGATGTCGCAGTCTCAGGACAGATTTTTTTTTTTTTTTTATGAACAACAAGTGTTTGTTACAAAAATTGCTCTTGATCAGATCTGGCACTGAATTTATAAAGCACTATAAGCATCCCTACAAGTGCTCTGTATAGAGGTTTATCTTAAAGAAAGCACTTCATGAATATGGAAATTTAACAGATGGACAGATACCATGTATATACCTTGTGTAATGAACAGATGTTGTGAATAAGCCATTTGGAATTTGCTCAAACTGTTTGATGAGTGCTATGGTAAGTCAGGAGAAAACTTTAATGTAACATAATAAAAGATTTTAAACATTTTAGATATTTCATATACATTAAAGATATTTGGGTTTGAGATCAAAACGTGAAGTGAATAACATTGATCTTGTTACAGTCACACCTGTCAAGGAGTGGTATTCATTAGGCAGCAAGTTAGCAGGTAGAAAAAAGAAGTGCCAGTTTGTGATTGTGAGATGATTGGGTCAGAACATCTAAACATCAGGTCTTGTGGTGTGTTTCTGGTATCCACTGCCAGTGCCAGATACCACCATACCTCAAAAGGTCAGAGCAGGTGGTTTTAGGGTTATGGCTGATCTTTCTCTCTCTCTCTCTCTCTCTCTCTCTCTCTAAACAGCTTCAGAGTGTTCAAATTAACACCAATCAAAAACATTCCACTAGCATATTAAATCATAAGACCACACACATGTATATAAAATAATTTTTTTCTGTCAGTGCACTTAGGTTTGCAGTCCAAAATGGCCCATTGTTTCATTGCCTGCTAGATGTTTGGAGAAAAAGGATAATATTATTCTTCAGTGTTTGCCAGCAGATTTTATTTGACTGTGTTTGTGTTATTCTATCAGTTTAAAAGCTAGTTTTGGGTCGATGCCAGCAAGTAAATCATTATTCTCTTTACAGAATGTGACAGAGCTTAGCTGAAATCACTCGGCCTTTACCATGATCTCAGCAAATGACCTGGAACAGCTGGCTGAGATAGGTGAGTCT
>JAOTRN010000016.1:6487264-6500616 GCA_028566695.1 Bagroides melapterus
GATTTTCACTAGTCGGATTAACTAACGTGCACTGACTGAACGGGAAACATGCAGGTGGACAAATGATATCTTTTATGAGATTCAAGATATCGCAGTGTCCAATCCAAAATGCCAAAAAGCCAAATGTCACGGACAAAAACATGACGTGCTGCTTGTGCTCCTCTGTCATTTCAAATAATTCATAGTAGTACCTGAATAATATGATTTAAAACTAAGTAACTACTGGGTTAGGCAAACATTAATTCCATTTTCACCTCTGCAGACAGACGTCAGCTCCCTCAAGGCCCAGGAAACAAACAGACAGACTGCTTCCTCAGTTTTTCTTTTTCATCTCATCTCGAAACCTCCAACTTGTCTGCACAGTAAAGCTCAGCTGTTTGTCTACGCTCTTGAAACGATCGCACAGGCCGCTGTCTGCAGGGAACACATTTGTAACGTTTGGTAAAATGTGCCAGGGCTTTTTCCTGATGAAACTCAACACATGTCTCGGGGGATCCCCGTCTTCTTGCTTGGGAAACTTTTCCAGAGTCTCATAAGGAGGGGAAAAACACAGTACATCTCCCCGGTTCATCGTAAATCGTGTCAGCGAGGCGAGAAGAGCTGCCTTAGGTGAGGTGTTATTAGAAAAACTGTAGGCTTGATGCGACATGGGTGAAATATGAAAAGGTACCAGGAAGCACCGAGTTGTCCCCCTGTGACAGCCTTTCTGCATGCTACCTAATGCAGCCACAGCGTCTAGCATGCCCCAACATGCTCCTTGCCAATTAGTGAGTGCAGGAAACTGTGAAAACCCAACCATAGGTGCCTTATTACTGTTCTAATGTTCTCTCAGTCTAGGAAGCTTGTGCCTGTCTATATACACACTGATCTTTTGAAAAATCTGTATAAGCAACTTATAATGTTCATGAAATTCGTTCTCAAGAAAAAAACACTGTTTTGCTTCCACAGCAAGTTGTTCTGATCTTTTTAAATGAACTATTGCAGTCTTGTCCTTCTATGATGCTAGGCCTCTGGGTGACTGTGCATATTCTGAGCACCTCTATTTTCATCTTCCCGTGGGAGCAGACGAGACGAGACGCCTGTCTCCAGGTTCATGCATCCCACTTCATCTCTAGCCATTTGCACCAGGCCTAAATTGTCATTTCATTAGGGCAGAGCAAATGAAATCTTTTCTCTTTTTTCTTTTTTTTTTTTTGTGTGTGTGCGTAAGGTTTCGCTTGTTATGACAGCCTGGATAACAAATCACAAAAGCAATATCTGCTTGTCGTCTGCTGTCCGCTCAAATACTGTCTGTGTAATCAATGTAGAGAGATGAAGAAACCTTTCTCTGAGGAGTGACATCTATTAAAATAGCGTGAAGACCCGCACTGTAGACCCTGCGATTGTCAGTTCAATATGGCACACTGTCAGAGAGGCCTGTATTAAAAGCAAGCTTCTTCACACTGTTTTTAAAATTCGTACGTAAGTGGCTCCTTGTAGTCTTTCATCATTTTCTGCACAATTTCCAAGTACAAAATGTACCATACTCCTCCAATTTTCCTAGTGCATTTGCTAACATCCATTTCCAGTGGAATGACAATTTTTAAAAAATCTCTCTCACTCTGTATTTGATTTATCTTTGGAGAAAGACTTCTTGAAAGCGTCCTCTCAATGCCATGTGTCATTGTAAATGAGAAATAAATTCACAGCACATGAGTGGATTTCCAACATCTCGAACACCTTGAGTCTGTCACAAAGATAAGAAATATGAATTGTTCTTTTTTTTTCCCTTTCTTTCTTTTTAAATCCCCCTTTTTTTTTAACATAATCAGTGTAAATGACACATCAAAACATTTTCTACTGACTCCAATTTCTCTTTTCAATACTTTCCTTTATAACGAGTTTAAGCTCGAGTGCTCCTTCTTTTGGGAATACTGGCTTTGTGATTGTATATTACTCACAGCCTTCATGGAACATGTCACTGGCTTCACCCCCTCTTTCATTCTCATTTCATCTGGGTCACAGAGGGCTGCCTGGCTCCTCCTGGGTAAAGGAGAACCCTGATATTCTACTCCTCTCACAGCATGGGGACTAACATTCATCTCGGCTCACAGCTACCCCTGCCTGCCTTGTTCTGTAGTGTTGTAGGATTGAAAGGAGTGTGCTGGAAAGGTGGCGTATTTATAATTTGGGTATAATGAGTTGTGTTTGATAATGCCTGCTGCCTGGAGTAATTGTTCCTGAATACATGGGATTAATTACTTTCATTTATCTCCAAAAAATTGTTTTCCTTCTGAGCAAAACTGCAGGCTGGAACACTGCAAAAACACTGGGGGAAAAAAAGCTTGAAAGAGACTTGCTATAATAGTGTATCGCTTTTAATCTAGTTAACATTTAAAGGAACTTGGGGTCATGCTGTCCTTGAAGACGGAGATCCTGATAATAACAGAGGGGAACAGAATTATTCTCTTTTTTAATCGACAGGACTCCACGCTCATGTTAGAACAGCCACAGCAACCTGTGGACAGACAACCCTAAATAATATAGTGAACATTCTAGCTATAGACCTATATAACATTATAGTTTTCATGTTTTTGCACTACACCCATGCAGATGTGGACAAATCAATACGCCTGGACACATGGAACTAGCTAATCATATGGATGGCAATCAGTTTTTTATTCAGCAAACCAGCAGGACTTGTAGGATGCAAAATAGAGCGTCCACCAGCATTTTCTGTTCTTGTATCACAATGTCTTCATATGTTACACAAAACACGCCTTGTGGTGGCATGAGACGGTTTAATACTTTGACTACTGACCGGCTGCACTACACACATCAACACGTACAGCTGAAGATGTATTTGATATCAGGAACACAAAAGGATGTAGAAATGAGGACACAACTGAGCAAAATACTATTTTTTTCCAAGTACCATTTTCTGTGATGCAAGAAAAAAAGACACTACAGCTCATAGCTGAATAGTCCAACACTTGCTGCATACTTGACAAAGACACAAATATGATGATTGTAGAACAAAAGCATCATCAGGAGTCGTTCCTTACAAATACTCTTCTTAGTTCTTCTTAGACATTATTTAAGCACTTGATTAGCTCTGTTAAAGAACACGTTTAAGCTAAATAATCAGATTTCTGGGCAACCAAAACTAGGGAGGAGGCAAACACATAACCTATCATTTTTAACCAATGGACTGGAATAAATTTCATTTAGCTAATCCTATTTAAACAATCCTGTGATTTTTTTTTTTTTTTTTTTTTTTTTACCTAAACAGGCAATCGTGAGGATACAAATAGCATGTGCCCAGTGCAATAAAGTGCACACTGAATCTGCAGTGAGCCACTGAGCAAGTTAATGTTGCAGAAGAAATGCTGATCAATTAGAACAGTTACAGATAAATTCCTTTATTAAAATTTGGATATGAAAATTCATTGACGCTGGTCGAGTTGCTCCCAGATTCTGAAATGTTCCCTGCTCGTGGCTTACATTAAAATCTAATCCATATGGTAACTGCGAGGGTTCATATCATTACCGTGCAGGCGCTGTTAGCCTTGGCTCTGTCAAAGTGACAAATACGGAGGGTCTCCATCTCTGGGACACGATGCAGTGAGTTCATTCACATGATGAATGCTTTCAACTTTATTTAGACGTGTTTGGACAAAAAAAAAAAAAAAATAGAAGAGACTGCCTCCTGTTTTCCCTCGCCTGCTTGTTTTTATGCGTTTTCAGACTCCTCTCCTGCTCAGCCAGGTCACACAATGAAAACAATAGCCAATTAAAATGATACGGCACTTTTCATTAGAGGGGAGCTTAGCAAGGTGGAAACAATGCCCAGAGAGCAAAGCCAGACAAATGGATCATCAAGATTAGAGATACTAATATAACTAATGTGGTTTAAAACAAGAGGCTGAATAAACTACAGTGTAGTACTGTTTAATAAGACACAATTAAGTTGAAAATGATTATATAAAATCTGTGCAGTACCATCAGTGCCTAATGGTTTTAGTATGCTCTACTAGTGCATGCTCTTAAGGATATATTAACTAAATTAGAACATTAGCCACAAGCAGAGATTTTTTTCCATAAGCGTTATATTTATACACACTGTGTTCATTTTTTTAATGAACCAATTAAAATCTGTTTGTACTAAAATGGACAAGGCTACTTTAAACCGGCTTTCATTTCTCTAGATGCATCGAATAGTGTCCTGGAAAAATTATTAAGACCCAGCATGAAAATGAGAACAAATTAATATACATAAAGAAGAACATATACAATAAGTGATATGTTGAGCTTTAATATACACAGGTTTTTTTACACAAAGAGTGTTATAAATAGTGCAATTTTCATTACAATACACTGGCTACAAATTTTTGTCCTCCTTACATTTAATGTTTATTGGCTGAGTTTCTCTCTGCATCTTATAACAAGCTTAGAAACCCTTATAGAGTATCTTAGTTATCCATAAAGGACATTGTAAGTTCCTTTATATTCTTTGGGTTTGTGCAAGTGGAGCTTCAGTTTAGTTCAGTTGAGTTCACAGCTTTTCAGTAGGGCTCAATTCTATTCAAACACTGATTTTTATATTTCTGTAACACAAAATAACCTTTTGTGTTTTTAATAATGATTATGTTGGCAACCTGAAATATCCTGCCATCAGTGTTCCCCTGAGACCCTGAGAGGGGTGTGTGTGTGTGTGTGTGTGATTAAAGCTATTTTTTTAACGGCTATCAGATCATTTTCATGTCTTTTGGCTTCTCCTACAGGATTAGATGACAAATGGATAACTATTTGTTTCTTCTATTTTTATTTTCTTTATTTTTTTTAAGTTCAATCAAAAATATATCTTGACGTATTGCTGTTTTGGAACAGACACAGACAAAACCCAGCACATGTCTAAGGACGTGTAAAGCAGCACTTTATCTCTTTCTCTGAGGCAACACTGGAGTCCATTTATTTTTAATTGCTTTTTTCCCCCCATCTCTTTCTATCTTTGTTTACATTCCTTGTGAAGCAATAACGGAAATCTAATTTGAGCACCTTTACTGTGGTAAAACATCAACGTCTGAAAAGTTATCATTGCAGAAACAAATAAAATTGCCCTGAATAAAGAAAGAAAAAAAAAGATAAATGTAGCATGACGTGTGATATTCAGATGTCTTTGTATTATTAATTATTTTTTTCCAGAACATATTCACATTCAGATATATTCAGTTCTTCTCATGCTTTACATTGTAGTGTACGTGATGTTGATGAAAAGGCTCTGAAGCCACTATGACCCTGACCAGGATAAAGCAGTTACTGAAGATGAATGGATGGATGAATTCTGATTAAATATTAAAGGCTTAAGTGAAACAGCGATTATCTTACAAATACATCTCTATTTATTCTGATTCACATTTATAAATAAAATAATAACAGATTCCATTGTTATAATATCAACTCCAGGAGTTAAAATAAAAAAAAAAACAGGAGACAAGTGTATATTTGTGCTGGATTCGTTCTCTCTTCCTATAGCTGTGACAAATGATTTCAGCAAAAGGTTTAAAAGATTTTTTAATCAGTGAATCTGGATGTCTGTGTTGTTGGATCAGGCCTGAATAAGTCAGATCATTTAGTTATAGTAGGTGGTGGAATGAACTTCCTCTAGAGGTCCAAACAGCTGAGTCACGACCCACCTCTTCATAAAACATTTGAGCTGTTTTATGAAGGCCCCACCAATAAAATATCTAAAAAATTGAACAGTGTTGAGCTGTTGGTATCTTTTGTCTTATAACCTACTGAACCTGAATTAATGTATTCAAAGTCTACATTAAAAGCACTTTTGTACGTCGCTCTGGATAAGGGCGTCTGCCAAATAATGTAAATGTAAATGTAAGCATAAACGGACTATACAAGCTGAAGACTCTGTTTCTTCACTGCAACGTGTATGCGTGGAGCTGATGTGTAACATGACGGCACGTGTCAGAAGGCCACTCAGTAATCAGGAGCTTTTGGATTAACTCGGACTGCACCTTGCCAGTTAGCTGTTTTTACACACATGTAATTCAAATGAATGCTAATGCTTGGCACTAGACATCTGCAGGCTGCCACTGCTGTGCTAAGTCGGCCATCATAAGCAACAAATCTCTTCATTCCAGCACATGCACTCCAGTTTTTTTTTAGGCCTGCCATCCAGTTCTATGCATGAAAGACAGAGAGCGCATAATTTTGGAAACTGTTTTGAATTTGACCTCCATCTTCACGCTACTTGTAGTCATAATCACCTAGTCACCTCTGCCAGGGAAAACAATGTTTCTGTGTACTACACTCAAAAAGCTTCCTGTCCACCAGCAGGAGCCGAGTCTAATATTATTCTAGGCTTACGTACTTGTGTACAATATTCCTTTAGGATTAAAAAAAAATATGTGAACAAGCAACATGTGAGCAATTTTAAATATGATTAATACTGAGATGATCTGCAGTTCTTCCTAATAATATAAGCATAACCTAACCTGTTCCCAGAGATGTCAGAATCCTTCCAAAATGGCACTCAGATGTTGATTAGCTCTTTTTAGTCTTCTACAGCCAGACGTTTATTTCAGAGAGTGTTTACAGATATGTTTTGATAGACATGTGTAGAAAAGAGAACATGGCAACATTTAGTCATTACATTGTGGGGTTTTGCCTTTAAATATGTAAACATTATGAAAATCTAGATAATGGAAATGCATTAAGCATTATGCATGATGAACAAAGAAAACATCTGAAAATAATCTGCTTTTAAAGCATCGTGTGATCATACTGAAGAAGATTTTCAGTTCCTGCTTTATCCTGATCAGGATCTGGACCCTATTTTAGGAGTAGCGGAAGTGAGGTGTGAACACACCATGGATGGGATGTTAGTCCATCACAGACCAAGAAGTAACCGAAGCTCAGGGAACCTTGACGCTACCCACTGCACCACCCTAAATCTTAATGTGGGATATAAAAATAATTGCTCCAGTCTAAATCAAAATTCAGAGGAATCCTGAGGGACCAATTTTAAACACCACAGTTGACCAAGACGAGACCTCATTACAACGTGCCGTATTAATACTCAATTGTTAAATAAGTTCGACAGAATGCTGCTTTGAGTTTCTATACTGCTTTGGTTAAGCAAATAATTTCTTTCAACCATCGTGATTTAACAATCCATCTGCTTAAAAGATTTGAGTAATCTGCTATACCTGCTTGGCTTTTTAAGCATGACTTAAAAATGCAGGACCACAAATGTGGCCTTGCTGCATAAAGCTGACATTTTTAAAGATCGCAGTTGACCGGGACAAGGACGTCGGCGCAGTGCCATCCAAATAGTGAGTTTCTAGCGATGAGAAGGGTATGAATATGCGCTTTTAATTTTTTGTGCGGACTATTTTTTATTCCTTCATCTTCCTCTACTCTCCCACTCACTACCAGTAAATACCTTTCACCCATCACTCACTGTGACCTTGTCAGGAAAAACAAATTAAAGGGCCATTCATTATGAAGTGGGATGCTTTGTTAGTGCCCATGTGCCTGAATGACAAGTGCAAGGACGGCTCTCTCACTCCATCTTTCTCTGCCTCACCTCGACCCCTTCCATCATCCTTTAGGCATCTTCAGAGGAATGTCAAACAAAGCACATACATGCTCTTTGAATATATCTTTAAACAGTACATTGTAATCTCACAGTTATCTCATGAAGAAATTCAATTCTTCAAATGATTTTCCATTCCTCAGGACACTTAGTTAAATGGACTTCCATGCAAAGAATAGTAACATTACACACTTTCCCTTTTCCCTGAGATTTCTGGGCTGAATTCATGTTTAGCGATTCAGGTAAGCTCGTCATCTCTCATGTCTCTCTTCTATCTAATCGCAGAGATTCTAGACAATGTAGAAGAGAGCAGACAGAGTTTTCCCCAAGGCTGAAACAAAAGATGAAGTTGTTATTCCTCACATAGGGCAGAGAAAGCATGTGTTAGCCTTCAACCTCCCCATTTCGTAGCTGCCGTATGAAAGAGCTAGTGACCAAATATTGGAGAAAATGGGGGGAAATCAGTGGAGATATTGGGTATGTTTAAAATAAATTGAAAAAAATTAAAGAAAATTCATGTTCCAACTTTTACTTTAGTCACACCATGTCATGTTGTAAGTATTATAGAGGAGATGATACTGCCATACCTTTATGAAGAAAGACTAAGTGCGGCTGTGAATTAACTCCTTTATTATCCCTGATCAATGTCTTCTAATGTAACGACTTTATTCATACTTCGTTTAGAACCAGATCCAACCTTGCCTTCTTGTATAAAACACACTGTCATAAGGGGAACAAACCAAAGTCAAACAACTCATCGACTATCCTTTCTGAGTGATGTAAAAATATTATTTGTTTATCTAGGGGTCATGACTTTTCTGTAAAGTTATAATATGAAACTTGTATTTGTGAGGTACCTGGTTATGTGTCAGCAGACACTTGTTTGCTTGTTTGTAAAAAAACTAAGAGTCGATCACACTCAGTGCTGCTGTGACTATTGATTATCTCTGCGTCCGGTAAGGAAGTGTGTCTGTTAGTCAAATGTGTTTAATTATGATGCTTTAAGACACAAAACAGAGCATTAACCTTAGCTGGGAAATCCTGAGCACTGATGCAGTTGGATGCATAAGAGAAAGAGGAGAATGCTGAGGTTCACCGAGAGCAATGCAGCCAGCACTAATGAAAACTATCACTTCCCTTTCAGTTTCTGTCACCCCCTTGCTCCCTTCCTGTAAATCTGGATGAAGCGTTATTGCAATATAAAGATGAATAACTCAAGACGGTCATCTCTCATGCATTTTTAATCAAAAATTATTCACTGCTGATGGTTGATGTAAGAGTGCATTTAGTTCTGAGGGTTTCTTTTCCCTCTGAAGACTTTTCCCAGATTCTGCCTGCTGCACTCGATGAACGTACGTGTAAGTGTGCTACTACAGGATCTACTTATTTTATATTCACAATATTTCTAAATACAGCACATTTGTGCTCAGCCATTGTGCTCTGTTTCATGACATGCTGTCAGGGTTTGAAATGTACTTGTCAAGTTCTGAAAAGCTGGTGAGATTCCAGACTGAATGTGCAGCAGTAACAATTCAATGGGTTTTAAATAACCACTGCACTTCTTGTTTTTCTCGAGCTTGTCTCCTCCAACACTCTCCATCCAGCCCCTCCACGTCAGGCCACGTTCCCATCGAGGAGCAATACGAAGCTAAACACCTGAGCGCACTCGCACAAAAAACTCCTTACGTAAAACATCCCTGACAGGAGCCCTGGGCAGTCTGGATCTGTTTAAAAACATACAAGCTTGCCAAACTTGCTAAGGCTACAAACCCTGTAATACTAAACCAAGATTGCTTCCTGGTTTATCAGTTTTTCTGGAAGGGTGTCATCTAAGTGCTGTATGTTGATCATGTATGATACAGTGTAGTGTTCAGATTTATTTAAGAGGTTTTAGGTCAATCTAACTGGTACTGAGTGTGATTTTAAGCACAAAGGTCACCTTCCTGTGGGCCAATCCCCTGTGTGTAATATGAACCAGATCATTAGGCATAATATAAAATAATACGTTTTATGCTCTCTGATCTGAAAAAAAAGTAGAGATGTTAAAGGAATCGCACTCTAGACTGGCAGTTTATTTACAGTGACACTCACTCTCACAACCTCTCACTGAGGTTAAAGCTGAACCATAGCGTGCCTATTTATAGCACGGCTGCCTCCTCTCCCATTCTAGGAGACTGCATACGAACCATGCCATCTTCTGGCTGCTAAGCTGTAGCGTGGAAAGAGAAAGCAGGTCTGGTAGGCTGGCAGGATAAGCGCGCCCTATAGCGCCAGGTCACGGTCCACACGCTCCAAATGGGACTCCGACAAAATGTGTGCGAACTCACGTGGGTCCACATTTCATATAGCTGTTCGTTCATTTTTTCACTAGTAAAACTATCTGCAATTCTGTTCTGTAATCTCAAAGACAGTGTGCTGCTAAAAGTCTAAATCGTTACATTCACTAAAAACTAAAGTACTTACAATGTAATATTATGAGATGGTTTGGGTCCATGGAAAGCCATGGGAGTATCAGATGATTTGTCAGATTGTTGGTTATTTCCGTTCCAGCAGCATGGGGAGATTCCTTGGAAACTTTCAAATGAAATTGCATCTACTGCCCCACCTGCATCCTGGCTCTTCTCCCTCATTTTTACCATCTCTCCTCCACACATGGGTCTGGTTAATTATCTTCTTCGCTTACGTACCCTGTTTGACAGCCAAGCGATTTTCACCGAATGCATTCTCTCTAATCTTAGAAACGCCTCATGAAAACATTCTCTTTCCTTCTTCTCACACTTTCCTTTCTGCCAACAACATGCGAATCACAGGAAAGCAGTGAGGTCACATTAACTCTGATGTGAACAATGGTGAATAAAAAGAAAGAAACACACATTCTGAGAACAGTGATTCATGTGATATTCATGCTGTTAGTGAGTCAAATAGAGAAATGATGTGCTACAGTTCTGAATTCACACGTAAAGAAATCAGTGTGTTTATGACAGGAGTACCTCACTGCTCTAGAACATTGTTATATGATTAATTTTATTCGAGTACCGCTATAGAATTAGACTCAGATTTGATTATCATTCTAGAATTAGAGAAAGAGCATGCTAATAAGCTGCAGCCCTCCTGGCCATTAAACTTTTACCTAGTGACATTTTAAAATGGCAAATGCTATGTGCATATCAAACTGTTCCTCAAAGTAATAATCAAGCTTGTGTTTTTCTGTTTGCCTAAAAAAATCTTCCTGGCCTTTCATGCCGTATTATAGGCTTCTCTGACTTAATCTCATCTATGTGAAGGACAAAGAATTTTTCATTTGGTGTTTTTCAGGCTAGTCCTGATTTATATATCCATGCATAGCTTTGGTGAAAAGGGCAAGACGTTCAGGCTGTGGCACTCTGTGCGCTCTCTTATTATTGGTTCTTCTTGCGCCTCATTACTTCATCCCAGCAAGTGCGCACCAGGTGCCTGAGCATAAGTCTACGGGAAAAAAAATGATGAAGGCTTCAAAGCCGTTTACATTTTCCTCCGTGTACTATAGTGGAGAACTGTTAGTGCTGCGTATCCAACCTAAACATCAAAGTTCTGATTTCTGCACAAGGACAAAGATGTTTGTGCCTTTGAAGTTCCCTATGAAGTCAAGTGTAGTGCTGGCTGATGGTGGGTGTGGTCCAATCTTTCTGGAGGCTTCTCCATCTTACTATGAAATCTACATCAAAGGAATATTGCCTTCATGCTGGCCAGGAGATTTCTGCTTACCACAGATTGTTTCAGGAATGCTAGCTGCAAATGTGACCGTGTCTCATTAGCAAATCTTTGTCATGCATTAGAACAATTCTAATGATTATTTTTTTTTTTTTAGATTAAGTGAATAGATGGATTATTGAAAAACAGACCAAAAAATATTTAATTAAAAATATTTCTCTCCAGCATTTCAATGAACTACAACAGAATTCATAGCTTGGCTTAATTAAATAACATTTTGTACTGCTTCCACACACTGTTTTGCAAAGATATATCAGTGTAAGCAGTAGATTAATGGTCTAATCACTGGCACATGAATTTCAAGCCCTGATTTATTAAATTTTGTCAAGTCAAATATAAAATAAACTTTAATATCCACTGGATGTCTCTTGGACCCAAAATTCATTTTGTTTTTGAGGTGTATCATTTTAGCGTGTGAAATTGACTCCAAAGCTTAGTTTTATTGTCTGGGATCAGTGAATCGACCCTTGAAAGTAGGATGGAAAGAATTGGTATACAACAGATGTTAAAATATATATTGTATGCTACTGTGTAAAAACAAATAGTTTTTATGAGTTGTGTAGCTTTATAAGTAATATAGCACTTATAAGCTGCCTGATTCAAATCATTTCATTGTTGCCTGATGTATTCCACTGCATGCTTCATAACACAGAGCAACTAATCAATAATACAATTCTTTGCAAGCTATTTTTTTCCTAATTTATTAATTTTTATATTTGAGGTTTTATCATTTATTATTATTATTATTAGTTGCTTAATTATTATTACATTTTATTAGTAGTAGTGTATGCTAAAGAAGGTTTGTTCACAGACCACAGATTAATACAAAGTACTCCAGCTAAATCTAACATACCTAAAATAACAGAACATTATCTGAAGGATCGAAAATATCTCATTGCATGGTTTGCTAAGTGCCCTCTAACAGCTGTGCAGATGTCCTATCCTGATAGATATTCTGTACGTGTGACTGACAGTGATAATTGTGTGACACTTTATCACATCCTGCCCAGAAATAAAGGGTATTGCACATATCAAGTATGGTGAAAGATATATGTTGCTACACACACCCTACTTCCTTTCCCCTTGATTCTGAGCCCTAATGCCATCTTTCCTAGGCCATTTTTCATGGCACTGTTTATGTCACTGTAGCTCTGATTAGGCAGGATTCTAAAAGATTATATTTTGGAGCGAAAAAACTAAAAACACATTATCTGCATTAAAGCAGCAATGCCTTGAGCGATGGGAGAGATCGGGGAGGAAAATCAGATGGCAGAGGGATGCCAGGATTAGATGAACAGAGGCGCAGCCCTGACAGCTCATCAGAGCTTAACAGAGACCTGATCCCCACCAACACCTCCTTCAGGCCACAAATATCTAAGATCCCAAATCAAAATCTTTAGTCTGTCAGACTCCCCAAAATGTAATAAAACCAATAGTACACCAAAGTTAAACATTAAAGAAAAAACATCCACATTCAAGTTACCTTAATGGAGCAACTTCATATAACATAAGAACAATTATCATGGTTAAAATCTGGCTACTCTGCACCCACTGTCAACCTGTTGCCAGTTTTTTCCATTGACCGAATATGCTGTGTATGCTTCCTGAACCCAGGCTCTATGGGAGGCAGCTTCGTTTGGCACCGGCTGCTGTGATGTAACAGCCTGGCAAGACAGGAAGTTGTTTTGGCCACAACCAGGAACTCTTTGTCTCCAACATATTATACCTCAGGATATAAATAATCAGGGCATCATGGGATGTGCTTTTCCTCCCGTGTCTGCCTTTGCATGCTTTCCCATGGCCTTATCTTGGTGGTGGTACATGATTCATTCAGAGCTCTTGGCAAATCAGGACGACTCCCTCTGGGCCTCTTGGTAAACAACTTGGTAACACTGGTGCTGTTCGAAATCACCCCCTGCTTTTCATCAGGGACAGGTTTTCTTCTTTGAAGGAATTATGAATAGGTGCCACTAAAAGCGCTTTCATTTGGCTTTCTAATAGACAACTA
>JAOTRN010000016.1:6518973-6531252 GCA_028566695.1 Bagroides melapterus
CAACAGCTTGCAGGTAAAATAACTTTGACCAGTTATATATAATAAATCACCAAACTATTTTAAGTGTTGCTTACATTTTGCAATCAACATGTGCAGAATCCTGGCATAATATTGCAGAGGTTTTGGAAAGGAAGCCATGACTCGTCAGTGTCAGACAGACTTCCACCCCCATCATGCACAGGGAGGCCTGCTTTTCTGTTGCTGCTTCGCTGCTACATCAGCTGCTACTTTCATTTCACGGCTCAGCAGTGAAACTCTCGAGCTCCTCTCAGCAGATGAGCAGCTTTTTTATTTTTTTAGTGCCTACTGTAATACCATTATCTCTTGGGAGATCACAGGAAAAAAGTTAATATCTGCAATATTATCTCACCATTTACAGTAACTCTTTTATCTTATCTTGGAAATAACAATAAAATATATGATTTCCATCTGCTATACTATTACCTTAGTCAAGAAAGGTAAATTCATGCAATTTTATTTCTGGGTTGCAAAAGGGATAAACCTTGAATCAGGTGAAGTCAAATCAAGGTGGATCATTGTTAAACCAGGGATGATAGATTAAGCAGGAATTTAATCAGCCTTCCTGTGTGGGTAAGTCTTGAACTAGCCATAAATCAAATTAATTTGCTTCCTTGCTTCAGTCAAAAAAATATAACACTTTTTCTTTTTCTTTTTTTTTTTTTACATCAGCAACATTTTTAATGATTTAATATAGGTAAGCTGATCCTTTCGGACCTTTTTCCTCAAAGACCTAAAATCTCATGCCTAAAAAAGACATTAGGTTAAATCTCCATAAATTCATAACCTAAAAGAAAGTGGTGTGCATAATGTGTTGACAAGAATCCACAAATATATTTGTAATGTAAACCAAAAGATAAATAAGTTTAAAATATTGAATATTACACAGATCTATAGTATGTAAGGTCTAAGACCTCACTCTTTATTCATACAACCAATATTCCCCCTACTGGAGTAACAATGTGTAGGTCTATTACCTCAGGGACAGAGTGACCTTCAAAAGCTTGGTCCTTTGACTGGCCTTGTAAGTCAGAACAACCCCAAAAGATACCAATTACATTTGACATTTAAAATTCACATATACAAATGGCAAATAAGTCTTTCTCACCTTCCACTATTTAAACACAAATCCTTGTGGTTTCATTTTATTTCAACTGACTGTTTATCAAAAACACCAGACTTTTAAAGCACCATAAATCAATCTCTTCTTATTCAATCACAATTTAGTCTACAATCTCATCATTGTTAAAATGATTGCTGCATTCATTTCCATACTACATAAGTATTAGTACATACATTTCTTTGTAATAAACTTCAGTATAAAACAGAAGTTTTATAGGACATAGAGTCACTGCTGATTCTTTTCAGAGGCCTTTCCTCAGAGTCTAATGCTGATTGAACGAATAACACTGTTTCCTGGAATAGAGCAGTCTCTGTCACTTGTGCTCTGCTGTTACTGTACGCATCATCCATGGCGAGCGTGGCTGAGGCGCCCTGGGCTGTGCTTAGCGTACATTATAATCTGCCAAGCTTTCTGCTTCCTCCAGGCTGCTGGATGAGTAAGCATGTCAGCTAGCCAAGTGGAAAACAGCAGAGACAAAAAAAGAAAGAGACAGGAGGGGAGGTCTGAGGAAGAGAGGTATTGGAACCCACTATAATCCCTGCTATTCGTTAACTTCATGAAATTCTGGCATCAGACCTGCTTTTATAAATAGACAGACAAACCAGCGTGCTTTAGTGAAGTGTTAACAGCAGGCGTCCCTCTTACCAGACACCATTTGCACCAGTCCTGGTTATTCTGGATCACCAAAAAGGGAACAGATTAATTCTAAAACATAGCAATCCACAAGAGTTTGACCAAGCCAAAGATTGTGTAAGATCCACACATAAAGATAGTCAATGATTTTGGTGCTAGCTAGCTATTTTGAAACCGACCAACACAGCCCTTCATTAAGTGTTCCTTCAAAATCCACAAGCCAAGGCACAGGCACACAGGGCCCCCTTCATCACGCTGACACAAACAAACTGATTTATAAATATTATGCAGGAGGATTTGCACAAGATATTTTGTGAAAATTTTCATTTGCACCAGCAAACATTGTGTTCTAATAGAGGTGTAATCAGTGACTGGACAGCAGGGTGCAAAGAAAACGGCTACCAGTTGACTTTTTTCTAGTGAACTGACCAAAGAAAAAAAAATGCTGGATATGTGTGTTTATATGTAGTACATGCATTCAATACTAGAAAACATTACCACCACTTGATACACTACACATATCAATTAAATAGGCATTCCGGACCTCGGTAGAAGCTAATTTATTTTTTCTATAACACAAAAAGATACCAAAATCACAAAAGATCTTGTATAAATTCACTATTTTATACTCCCTATACACAGTCTATAATAGCTTCACTAGCTTACACTCCCTATACTCTATATGTATAAATGAAAAACAGTCATCTGATTTGATTAAAAATAGTGGTAAAGTGGTGCAAGCTATTTTTATTAGGTAAATAAATGAACTTTTCAGATAGCAAACTTGTATTATGAATCACTAACAAGTAGCTAATGGAATGCCGAGAAGAAATGAAAAAAAAAAAAGAGACAGATGAGAAAAATAGAGGAATACTACGCCTACACAGAATCATACCCACAGCAGGAATCTGACTATTCACATAATTAGTATTAAGACAAATATGTAGACCATGGTGGATAAATTATATTAACTATTAACTTTTAGGATTAGATTTAGATTTTTTTTATCTTTATTTATGGAATGGGAAATGTCACTAAATATATCAAATGATATTCTGTTTTTCAAAATTGCTGACCCCAACTATAAGACACAGAAGGAAATGCTATGAAACACATTCCTTAAGGTAACTTCCAGCAAAGCTAAGCTTCATAATCAGGCTCAATTTGCTTCTCTGTCTTTTCTCTTAAACTATGCTACACATTTGGATTTGCAATGAGGTGGCATGAAAAGATTCTTTTGTGCTGCTCTGTCTGTTGTGTAGGTGGAAAAAAGTGAAATCTACCTTTTAAGTCAGTTCCTAGGATTAATAATAAACCCAGTTCATATGGCGTACTGGGAATAATTGTTACATATCCACAATACGACTGTTTCAGTTACCGAATCGAAAGTACCAATTCTTCACTGTCTATAAAACCTAAAGCAAGCTTCTGGCATGCAGTGTGTCTGAGTGTTTACGGTCATGCACTTACTGTAATAAATGGAGATAAGTGGAGTACTAAGCCTCAGAGCCAACTGATTATGAAATGTAGCCTCAGTAGTAATCTCAACCCAAGCAAAAATTGTGGCTTTAATTTGCAGCAGGACGTTTCTCTGACCGAGCTATCTGATAAATGGACGCGTGCCTCCGTGCTCCTTGTTTCATCGTCATTTTGAGCACAAGATGCAACAAATACACACTGTGGTTTACCTCTGTGCATTTCAAACGTGAGATCACGTCAGATAGTGATGCAGTTTCTTGTATCCTATAACTAGAGGTGCTCAATCACTAAAGTGGTGCTCTGTCGTTTTAGTTGCCTCAGTGAATAAACGCATTGGCATGGAATATTGCACAAAGCCCGAGGTATACATGAGCCAAGCAAGCCTCACTCTGCGTTAATGAAAATACATTACGCTGCTTTCAATATCAATAGGCACTCAGAGCTGACTGTAAACATTACTCACATGAACATGTGAAGTATCACTGTGTGTCATAATGAAAGGTCATGGGCTGTGTGAGCTTCAAGTTACTTTACTTTTATTAAAAGGTAATCAGAGCGACGTGCTTTTTGTCATTTGTTGCTCTTCTTAGAAATCAGAATGATATTTTTGCTACTAAATGCAATTCAGAATTCTATTACATTCCACTTAGACGCTAGTTTTTGAAGTAGGAATGGCTTGTTTTATTTCAGCTCACCTTGGTACCCAGACTGAGATGATACTGAATGGAGAGACTAACAAAAAAGTCAGCTGTATGGCATTATTTCACTTACATATTTATCTTGTTCCTTGTTATTTAATTATTTTTTTTTTTTTTTTTTACCAATGTTTCACCCAGACTGGTCATCTGTCAATTCCCAACCTCTAGTTTTGGGTAGTACCTTTATGGATACATGTTTTTGACTTTGAATTTTTCATCTTTGACTTAATAAGATGAATGCAATCCAGTAAGGTCCAGTAAAGTACCATAAATAATTTTTAAAGGCTCACTTTATCCAAATTTCATAAAAATATCTATAACTATGGTACACAAATGCAGCCTTGATGAGATATGGCACAATGGTTTGTTAACTTGGTTTTTGAGACCAAACCCGAGAGAGAAGAAATCTAACATATGCTTCGTCAGAGACACATGATGCTTTTCAGGCTTCAGCTTCACAGGAAGCTTAGCAACATGCTAAGACAAAAGTGCTATCTGCTCTCTTCCACATACATGAGGCCTGTGATTGGCCAATGTCACTGCAAGTGACAAAGACAGACTAACACCATCCTTCCCATCAGAGACCAATCTTGCTCTCTTGGATTGCTTGCTATACTGGCTGTAGCACTATCGTTATTTGAACTGGCACAGAGTGAAAACTTTTGCTGTTACACTTTTCAGAAACCCTGCATACTGCATCTATCTTCTTTCAGATCAATCACATTATTAGAATAACTCACAGACTAACTCTAAGAAAAAGTGAATTCGAAGCTGAATGCTGATACTGCTCATACTTCTGTTCGTTTCAACTTTTACTTAGCTGGAAATGGTGCCACTGCTTTATCCCACACACACAAAGGAGTGAATTAATTCCTTATCATGAAGATGAACTCTCTGCTCTGCAGAGTTGCATGATTACCATTTTGCCTACTCGAGTGGAAGAACAAACAAACACTCGTTTATAGGCCATCAGGCTCGTGAGGCATTAGTCATGAGTAGATGAGGAGGATGTTCAGAGAACAAGCAACACTCCAGGGACTGCTGTCAAATCAAGATCTGAGATCGGGTTTAGTGGATTCCAGAGGATGAAATGTTTCTGGAATAAAAACAAATGAACAAACTGACCTTAGATTGTACATTGTACAGCATAGTGGATTTATATCTATAGTAAAAACAGGTTGTGTAAGTAAGTGGGTTGTGCATTTTACAGAGACTGTAGTTGCAGAAGCAGACATGTAACAGTCAGTTTATCAGAACCTCATGACAGGCTTTTCATTTCAGAAAACTTTATAACAAATTCCACATTAGTAGTCCCAGGATATGCATGAATACACACTAACATACATGAATATATAATACTGCATCACGCCCTGCCTTCCTGTGCTCCCAAATGCCACCAGCTAATATTAAATAATCACTATTTCACCAAAATATGTTGAACGTATGTTGATTTATTCTTTTTAACAGCAGCTTCCCACTGCAAGACCTATATTAATGCACTTGTTCTAATAAATTATTGTTTCTATAGTAACAGCTTATACAGGGACTCATATGGTTGTCTTATTAACTTAACGAGAGAGAAAAGAGAGAATCTGTTGAAGGAAATATAAGTTAGAATGTTTGTAAGTGACAGGAAGGATTGGTTTCTGTCACAGATCTTCCACAACATTAAATGTTACAGTTAGTGGATTAAAAATTATGACGTGATATTCATTAATGAATACAACATGTAATCTTTGTGGTAAGCAGTGGCTTAAGAGGGGAAAAAAGATACAGGAATCACACCCATATCACAATTTGTGTAAAGCTGTAAGACACAGTTGTGGCTCAGAAGACTGTTAAGACTTTTTGTGCATGTTCTGAACATTTCAATACTGGACTCAGTCATATCGACTTGATCACTAACATCAACTATATATCTATAGCAGGCTTAACTATCCTGTTAAATAACTAAATGCTGACATTCTCTAATCTCGGAGCATTCAAAGCTTTATTCATAACCAACTGACTCATACAGAACTCTCCCTGAACTCTCCCTACTTATTTTTTAAACAAATTTTGAGTGCTCATGAATGATTTGGATGCAATTTTCTCCATTCCTCATCAGAACACAACTACCCAGAATTTTCTTCAACATGACCATGTGTGATGAGGTTGATCGGGAACGTATGAAAGTCTTATAAATATCAATATCAATCGTCAGTATTTTAATTACAACTGCAGTTCAGGTCGCATGCAGTGCGTCTGGAAATGACAAACAGTTACTTTAAGTAAATAATATTAAGCTTGCTTGCTATACTAGCTTGTAAAGAGTGCATACCTGCTGAATACAACAGAAACAGTCTTTGATGAGTTTCATTAATTAAACTCCTACACTTGATGCTGCCTATGTAATAGCTTTATTTTTTCACCAGAGCATTTTTGTCACCAGACTCTATTTTAGCCATTTTATTACCGAAAGCAGCCACTAGAAGGCATTTGACTGATTTTTGACTGACTGCATTAGGACATTTAAGAGAACATGCTGCCCAGGGACGTGCACGGGGGGGGGCGTGGTTTGAGCCACTGACCGTTTGCCTTTACAGGCCGAGGTGCCATTAGAGAACGCTAAAGATTTTTGACTCAAGCAGCCGCAGTCTTTCACAGTCACTCGATTCACTCCGCTCCGCTATTTCTCACTCACTCCCAAGCAAAAGCCACAGAGACACTTGATTCGGTCACCGGTATTCGCCCAGTCGACAAATATATAACATACGATATAGTGTTTTAAAAGAACTGTTTATAGTTCTGTCGGTAATGTATTGTTTTAAGGTTTTGCTGCGAAATTAAAAGATACTGAGAGACAAAGAAAAACGTAAAATGTTCATGGTACTATTAGAGATGTGCATTCATGATTTATCATTAATATTAATATTATTATTATATAGTGTCTGGTGTCTTGTCTTTTATTTGGGAATTTTGTAACTGCCTTTTTTTTTGTTTTGGGCCACTGCCCTATAAAATGTCTGTGCACAGCCCTGATGCTGCAGCTACATTTATCTCATACTTAAGTAATTAGAAAAGTCTCTCCATAAGCACACTAACAGATCGAACATATTAACCCATAAAACAGAAATAACAAACAAACAAAATCAGAGGTTTAAAATATTGTCATTCAATAAACACAGATAAGCTTGAACGCAAAACAAACCTTAAACAAGTAAATTAATCAATTGTTTTAATCCACCTGGTCTTTCCAAATCATTTTGGAAAAAAAAATATAAAAATGGCTATAAAAATCTCAAAAGAACAAGCTGCCAAACCCAGATTAAAGGCAGAAGTAAACAAATAAACAAACAAATAAATACATTTAAAAAGCTTTTCTGTCTCACATGTATTTCAGTGCTGTGTGATTATCTGGTACAGCTGATATCATTAAACATTAAACAAATTAAATGTCATTGCTGTAAATAAATTTTCTTTTAGTATTGTTTTCAACTGTAAACTGCATTGCCACTGTTGCCTGAGCCACCTCAGGCTTGCTCAATGGGGATACATACAAACACACTGTATAAATAGCTATTATTCTTGATTTACAAATTTTATTTTATTACAACTGTCTTTTATGCTTATGCTCTATAAAGCTGCTTTGAGACAATGTCCATCGTTAAAAGCGCTATACAAATAAAATTGAATTGAATTGAATTGTTCTGACACCACTATAGAGTCTATAGCTTTTTAAGCATAATGCTAATATTTGATAAGCATGCATGCAGAAGCCTAGATTACTACACAAACGTCTGTCTAACATTCTGTATCCTGTACAATGCTTTATTATAGACTGTTTTGTTTTCAGTGAAACGATTGTACTTCTCATTAGTTGCCTTATGTGAAACAACTTCAAGGAGTGTAAAGAGTGTAAGATCACAGAGGCTGATCTACACACTTCCCCCTTTGAATATTAACAGAAAGGAACAATCATATTTCTATAATGTTCATCATATTCATTTTGATATTTAATATGACAAATAAACTAAAACATTTTCAGTACTGTGCCAAAGTGCACACACAGAGATAACGTACATACATTCTGCTCCATTAAGAACGGCCAATTAAATTTCCTCTTAATGTGTCCATTCACTCCTGTAATTACTCCATATGACAGTTAACTAATTGGACATAATTAGGGTTTCGCTTAACTGTGGTGCCTGATTGACATTTAAGCATGTCAGAAAATTATAATCATGGTTCTGTGATTTAATTAATATTAATAATAGCAAAAAAAAAAAAAACGAACATGGATGAAGATATTGCTCCAGTATCAAGTGGAGCCGAAGGGGAATGAAAAGCTGATTTCATTGTCACTCATAGTATCATCTACAGAAATACAAGGCTGTTCAAATAGGGCTGTAATGACTGATGGAAAAATCGTGATCAATAGCACCAGTGAGACAGAACGATCTCATAGTATAGGACATCTATAGTGGAGTTTTAGGTGAAAAATCTGAAATCAATCTCCTTACATGTAAAGAACATTACAGCTGCAGCTTGTGGGTAATTGTGTGTAAGGTGAAAGAGAGCATTAGAACCTGCACATACCCCACGTTCTGTCATCCTCCTATTCCTAATGATTCAGGGGTTCAGCTGTGTCCTGTGTCCTCTGTGTGAATGGAGTCACGCCTGAAACAGTCTCCATTTTGCTTCATCTGCTCTCTTTTATACAGAGAAACACAATGGAAAAGCTTACTAGGGTCAATTTAACCTACATCAGAAAATAAATAAATAAATAAATAAATAAATATATAAATAAATAAATAAATACTATTAGCAGTGTTTTTCTTAAAATATGTTTAAAAAATAATGAGATATTGAAAATGTGTTACATTTCTCATGGATGACATCATTTATAAACGTCCATTATATGACATACTGCACACACACACACACACACACACACACACAACATGTAGAGTTTATATATCCATATCTATATATATATATGAATGTACATAATATTCTAACTAGATTGTGGTAAAGTGATACTTTTATTTTGCTCACATTTAAAATGATTATTGTTCACAATTATTCAATAATTTTTATACCTTTTTTTCTAAGAGATATTTAAACAGACTGAGTTTTTTATGTAAACATATCTTAATCAAATGAACTCACACATTAATTGTGTGTTAATCTCAATAGTAAATAAGTTAATATAAAAACCTTTATGAGATGGAGAAATCTTAAGAAATTTTACGCACAATAATGTTTTTAACATGTGATTATATGACTAATATGTGATTACGTGAAAGGCTTATTGCACCTGGTCATGTCCTGAAATGATCACATAAAACATTTGATGATGTGACAGGCGCTAATAGTGAGAAGCCAGAAAATTCCTGTGAGAAAATTTCACATGGAAAAATAGAACCCAAACGTTTTGAATTTGCTCTATATGTGAATCAGCAAAAATGAAGTGTCTGCTTATTTACATAGTTTATGTGACTATTTCTGAAAGGGTATTAAGTAATATACTAAATACTCATACTCCTGTGTTTGAGAATTTGTATCTTTTTATTACTTTATTTATCTTTCTTTCTTTTGTCCCTAACGGAAGATCCCCCACTCCTGTCCTCCATGCCACATTTCTTAGCCAGCTGGTCAGACCTCTCCTGTGGTCATCCACGGCCCGGCACTCACTTCTTACTTTCTACAGCACCTGTTCCAGAGTTGGCACAGCACCAAGGGATCCTGAACATTTGGAACACAGCCATCTGTTATTCAGTGCTGTGGCATTTTCAGTGAGATCCCCAAATGTGTTTCGAAACCAGTGGAGACCAGAGGTGAAGTAAAGCCCCACAAACCGGTTGGAAAAAAAAACTAGTCTACCTCTTCTGTTTGTGTTCAGATTGCTCTGTACATACTGTATTTATTTTAAACAGGTTTGTAAAATGATAGCTTGTACAGCCTGTGCTTGTAAATCCCATTTCCCATTTACAGTATATATGCAAATGTTTGCAGTTAAAAGAAACACTGTCTTACTTTCCTCCATAATCAAGCACATAATCTTTCATCCATAATCAATTTTACACTTTAGTGCATTACATAACAGCCTAATTTATAACCTTTTAGTTTGACAAAACATATGGATTATATTTCCTGGTACACATACTGTATTTTGGACATATTGTAATTTGGACATTTTGTATGAAGGTTTCAGCATTATACATTAACTCTGAATGCAACATAAATACATCATTTATTTCATAAATTCCTTTTGAACATCATTCTAAATAGTAACATTTCATGAATACAGATGATTGGTATTTAAAATAAAAATAATAAATAAACAGATTTGAAAATACAATGTGGTTTTATATTTCAACACTGGAGTAGGGCCGATGTGAGACGAAACACATTTTCAAACAATGTGCTGTGATTACGATTATACATTTTTGAGTTATAAGTATTAGAAATTTGTTAGAACAAATTTTCCAACAGCTGCAATATGTGCATTTTAACCAAACCTATTATAAAAGAGTTACGGAAGTCCTAAGAGGGCATGCATTATTTGTCGGAATAACAAATTAATTTTCTCATGAATTTGTAACTAGATTAGATTAGATTAGATTCAACTTTATTGGATTATTAAAACATTAAGCCTTTATTTTCATAAATACTGTCAACTGTTTTGTATTCATTTTGTTTATTAAAAACTGATCGTTTTGTATTCATTTATTGTTCGTGTGATATAAGAGCTTGCGGACACTCGCTTTCCTCTTTCAGCTCTATTATGTCTACGTATCTAAAAGCAGCGCTCCTGCAATATACGTGCGGTTAGTTTAACTGTGCTTTCAGTAACAGTGGCTAGTTTAACAGCAGTGGTCACTTTATTGTCTTTGACGATAAAGATGTAGACATCACAGCCTCCTTCTTAATTGTTGGACACTTATGTGGAAGTTGTCAATCACATGAGTCCCTGATTAAAGTAAAAGCACATCGATCATCCATGATGCTGCGATCATGAGAAAATTAAGTAGGTATCTCAACAAAACAACTTTTGTTATACTGAGATAAAGAGAAAAATTAAGTCATTGTGACAAAACAACATTTTTTATGTCGAAATAACGAGAACAATAGTCATCACGACAAAACAAACAAGATGATAACAAGAAATTTAAGTCGTTATCATACGACAAAACAGGAAAGAAAAAATGCAATAATGCATGGGCTATTAGGACTTCCGTAAAAAGTAGATGTATCCTGTGAAGAATATACAAATTTTCCACCAAATATATTTAAATCAAACTTATTTATTATTGATGCAAATATAATTGGAAATTAAAGTCGTTTTCATTTGAGTGCCGGAATCCGTAGACTGAAGTCCATTTCATTTGTAAATAAATAAATAAATAAAATCAAAAACTGCCGCCATATTAAATGTAGGCCATCCGTCGCTGGAGATGTTCCGTAACTACATTTCACAGCATTGGTGCGCCTTCTTTGCGCATGCGTACTTGGTCTTCACGACGCGCGAATATCTCGTTTTTCTAAAATGGTGGAAAGTGGTCGTGGAAACTGCCGGTTGTTGTTTTAAGATCTGTAATACCGCAACTTACTTCCCGGGTTATAAACTGCAGGAATATTGGTTAACGTTCTCGAGAATTGTCAAAGGTATGTATTTGACTTTACAGTTTACAGATAAAATATTTCACTTGTCAGTAAGGTTACTGATTATAGAGTATGTCGCTAGCTAATAGCTAACACGCTAGACTGAGAGATGGAATGAAATGGAATAACCGGTGGCATTTAATTTGACATTTCCCACTAAATTACAACTGACGGTATAGATGAAAACACATCACAAAACCACTGGAGAGCTATACTTTTATTCCTCATAAACAGAGAATAAGGTTCACAGCCTACCGGTCTTGTAAGTCGGTTAGGTTAGCTTAGTTAGCCAGTATGCTAATTGTCGGTAGCTGTAATGTTGGCTAGCTGTGAAGTGTGCTCGCGGAAGTAAATGACATTACACACCAGCGTCGGTGTGCTGTAGCTAATAAAGCGTAGGTAATAAACACAAGTATCTAATAGGTCATGAACATTAATGTTTGATCACAGAGTCATTTTTTTGCCCTTTATGCCCAGCCTGGGGCTGGGTGTGCTGAAACCAATTCAACTGGAAAAAAGTTGCTCCTCTCTTTAAAATGGCTTACATTTTAGTTTCATTGTAAGGCTTCATTTCATTCTAGTCAACTCTAATAATTTATATTATCTTAATTACTATTGGTTCATTTCAGTCTGATCTCTGTGATCTCTATTCCCCTTTATCATATTGAGGAAACAATGGAA
>JAOTRN010000016.1:6560861-6577000 GCA_028566695.1 Bagroides melapterus
AAACGAATGTAACGTCAGGAAATTCATTATAAGGTAAAAACAATTTTGAGAAAATATCTTCTGAACAGTATTTTCAGTTCTGCTGTATCTTCTTATATATAATGTATTCAGTCTGTGCAATCCAGAGTTGGAAGTTGGAAAATTCCAAGAGTGGCTAAAGTGGAAAAACAAAAATTGCACCATAATAAAAGTGAATATTTAGGCTAAAAAGCAAATATTTTACTTTTCAAAGGTGGTTTTGAGACTGTCTATCACAGTGAAGGTAAGAGTTTTTCACATTATACTGTACAGGATGGATCGTGTGAGATACTAAAAATTCCGTAAAAAATCAGCAAGGTGCTTTTGTGCTGTATGAACTGATCCAAATGAAGAAGGCAGGTGATATGATTTGTGTCTTGTTTTGCAAACCCCTTTTAATTGAGGTTGATTTCTGAATATTAAATTCTGTAATTTTATTTTTTTCATGCAGCATTTGTTTAACCAGAGCCTATTAGTGGTTTTATGGATGAGGGTGGGGGTTCAGTCTAAAAGCCTGATGTTCCAGCCTCTAGACTGTCGGCACATGTATAAAGACAGTTCTTCGACACCTGGAGTATACATGATCCATCCTGCTAGACGTCGCTATGTGTACTGAGACATGTACACCGAGGAAGGAAAATGGACTGTGAGTAACAATGACTTATTGGTTACTGATTTCTTCAGTAAGATTTTTTTTACAGTACATTTTGTGGGATAATAAGAACACAGTGCAATCATTATCAGTGGAATACAGAGTGAGACAAAATAAAACAAAATATTTATAAATGTTTAAATGCTGGCAGGAAACTGAACTGAAATGATTCATATCATGATGTTCAAAGAAAGGTTGGTATAAATATAATTTCTTTGTTTTCTTCATTTTGTTTTATGTGCAGTAATGTGTAATGGGGTAGCCCTACATTCACTCTAATGAGCGATAAAGCAACAATATATGAAAAGAAAACTGATATACTCAGATCTATACAAATTAGGTATGATGTTGAACAGCAACAAATGAATGGGATCAGTCCTCTGTGTGTGTGTGTTCCAATGTTCCTACATTTGCCTCTCAAAATTTTACATCCAATGCCCAATTAAGCAGTCAGAAACATATCACTGGTTTATACCTGTTAGACTTTTCTTTATTCAACTAATAATTTTGACCTAGTGAATATTTTAGACTATTGTTTATTCCATTAGGAGTTCCAGAGCAGAAAGGATGGTCCTGTGAACTTCTACAGACGACGGGATAAGTACAAGACATGCTGGGCATGTAGGTGGAGAATATTGGCTGGGTAAAGTACTGACTGAACTAGAAAATGATAAAGAATTTTCTGCTTTATAAATATATTCGCTTTCGTGAAACTTCAGACAAATTATTTTTAAATCCAACACAATATATTGCAATATCTTATTGTATTCAATGCTTGATTTTAGGACTTGAGACAATTCATCTACTCACACTAAAGAAGAACTATGAGCTGCATGTAGATTTAGGAACTAAGGTCTATGCAAAAAACAAATCCTGTAAGTATCTGATTTTGAAGAAGGTGGTGCAGGTACGTCATGAGCTGATTAGTTCAATGTAGAGCACAGTGTATGACAGTAATAAACCATTAACAGAAATCATCAATAATCATATGCTTGCACTGCATTATACGTGTGCTTTGTAGGGGATTCACTCATGTTCATACCACAGTGGAGCAAAGTTCTCAACCTCTGACAAGGATCAAGATTCATATGAAGGAAATTGTGCTGTTTCCTATGTGGGAGCATACTGGTACAACTCCTGCTACTCCTGCTACAACTCCAACCTGAATGGACTCTATACATGGGGACAAGACTTGCAAACTGGACTAAACTGGAGGGCTTGGAAAAGATATAGGTCAGTGAAGAGTGTCTCAATGATGATGTGAATCTGGTGAAACTCCATGTCACAGAGGAGGAGGAGGAGGAGGAGGAGGAGAAGGAGAAGAAGGAGAAGAAGAAGAAGAAGAAGGGGAAGAAGAAAAACAATCCTTGTTGTACTAACTAGGGATTCAACAATACCATTTCCACAGACCATGTTAGATGTACAAATGTATAATGTATATTGGGTTATAATGTGTATATAATAACCCAATATGATTTTTTTTTGTACATCTAACATTTTAATTACACACTTTCAAATCTCTGAATAAATCTGAACACCAAGCTCACACGAATTTTACCACTGCACTATTCTGCTATGAAACACATTAGTTATAGTTTCCATCAGTGCCAACATCCTTGTTAGATTTGGCAATGTAATTGGACTGATTACGCTCACTTTACTCATTCAATCTATTAATTTCAAACTCAATTAAATTATAGTAGAAGCAATGAAAACAGATTTCATTAAAAAAAATGATTTTTATATAAACTAACATGTTTTCTTAACCCCTGAGTGCTGTTTGGATCAAACTGACCTGTTTTATATTTGGTATTAAAAGTGTTTGTTGTGAATTATCTGCACTTGAGATGATTTTAGATGCATTTGTGAGAGCCAGTGACCTCGAAAACCTTTTGTTTCTCATGCTTGTATCATTGTTCATCACCTGTATTGAATTTGAAAATAATAAACTTTAATTGAAATATTGATCCACTTCAATTTTTTTCTTGATTTATTCCACTAAGGGCTTTATTATAGTGGACTTTGTTACACAATTGATACACAAACTTTAGCACAAAAACGAATGACACCATCATTGTAAAATTCAATCTAGTAATTACAAATAAAATTTTTAATCACTAATTTTAAATGTTATTTACACTGTATGGGACTGAGATAAAGACAATAGGTATGAAGGAGTTTCATGTATTTTTTTTTATTATTTTTGTAGTGCTTTTACCCCAAATGGTCCACAGAGGGTTAATCTGACCGACCACATACTCCTTTATTCCACTGTATGGATATGAATAGTCAGGGACATCATGGAACATGTTATTTAACTTTTTAAATTTCTCCGGTTTATATAGTGGCTATGGAAAGCACACTCGTGTTCATGCACTCAGGTTACGAGGCTCATTATTTAAGATGCTAGCTAGCTTATTTTAAATGACGTACATGGAGAATGCAGTACTATATCTGAGAATTGAGGGATTTGTTTCACTTCCTAAACAAGCTCCTGTACAGCCGAAAGTAAACTGTGTTATGTATTATTGTTTTCATTGCGAAATTCATCAAGACTACAGATTTTTGCTGCTAGTAATGAATTGATTACACTGAGTTCGATATTTTAAGTTACGTTTAGTATTGTTCTATAGGAAGACATTTTGATCTTGATACATTTCCCAGTCTGCTTTGCACTGACTGCGTGATAAATAAATCCAGATGTCATTTCATATCTGTTCAGTCATGTGACATCCCATTCGCTATATAACTTGATTTCAAGCATAATTAGGACTTTTTTTTTAATAATAATATACTGTATGTACCTTTTTATGCTTAATTTCATACCTATACACTATATAATGCACCTCATTTTGAATCTTTAATCACAGAGTCAGTGGAGGACAGCATGAAGCTTTTTCTTACCTTCTTCCCTTCTGTGCTGTCAGCGCTGACGTAAGCGAGCTTCCGTCGCACGTAAAACAGCATGTCGTCCTGACGTGGTGACCATTTCTCCATAAAGTATGTGGAGAACATCCATGTCCAGAACACGATTCGGTCATCCTTAAAACAGCCTGGGAAACACAAAGACACACACACAACAGGGCATGTTTAAAAAGTTCAAAAGTAAGCCTATAAGCTTAGACGTTATCCATAGTTTGGACATTTTATTGCTTAGCTGCTACAGTTGGCTCAATACTGAGAACATTCTCAGGAAAAATGTTTAGTGTGAACAAAGCTGCTTTACTTCATCAGCTTTACAATGAAGTGTTGCCAGTTAACTTTATCTTTTAACTCCACATGTAGAACACACACACTGGCCTCTTCTACTGTTGTCTTAAAATTTCTAATAGTAATAAGTAAGTACTAGTAAGAAGGATTGTAATGTTTCTGGCTTTGGGGTGTAAGAAAGAGTGCTTGAGGTGATGTGAGGCTGCCGGCAGGTTATGAACTGGAAGTGCCTGAAAGGTCATTTTTCATATGAATATATACAAAAAGCCATAAGACCACCTTCATCAGCATGTCACAGGAATCTGCCACACTGCTAACACTTTGTGTAGTTTATCCCATTGTCCCAGTAAATGTGTTGGTAAAAAATTCACAGAACTGAAATTTCTCCTCCATGCCTGTAAAAAAACATATTGTTCTAGTTTTTGCAGCATGTGGCCTATTTCTGTGGTCAAGATTTAAAAGGTCAGCGGAAAAACAAGCTGCAAATCGTAAAATCCAAAGCAGGAGTGAAGTAGTTAGGTTTAAAAAAAGAAAAGAAAAAACCTTTTTGCTGCTTAGCTAATTAAATGTCACACAATGTAAAAAAAAAAAAAATCAGAGCACAATATTAAGTAAGATTAATAAAATAATAAAATAAAAAAAAAAACACTACACACTGTAAATCTGGCACACGTTGCAAATTCTGGCTGGCAGTCAATAAGAGAATCAAAATACCTATACATATAAAAGTGCCTGGAAAGTGGAGCCAGAAAAAAAACAATCCAAGCACTTCCTTCATGCTGAACAGCGGAGTGACTGTCGTGATTTTGCGAAGTTATGATACTGACAGTATTAGTGCTATCACAAAAAGTGCTCCAGTCAGCATCAAATGAAGCAGGAAGTAGCCAGAACCTCAGTTCCTTTAATAATTTGACACAGTTCTTGGTTTTAAACATACAACAGAAAAACCCATATAGCTTCATGTATTTAACAAATTTGAAGCTACAGACATGTGAATTATTATATGAATTAACTCTCATTGCAAAAACTAAAAGATGTTAACTAAGATTCAGAGAAAAGGTTGTTATTGTGTTAAATCCACCCACTCAAGTGACTCTCTGACCTTTCTGTTGAAAAGATCACTTATGCAAGCAAACCTACCTGCTTCACACAATTAATGCAATGAATCACCTCACACTGTTGTATGAAAATCTCTCCCGTGGCCCTTTTGAAACAACATTTGAAAACCCATAACATTAATGTTAAAACTTGACATTAATAATCACTGTCCAATCTTTTAAAATCTGAACATGCAAAATGATTCATGAATTTACACAGACGTGTTCATGGCTCATCTAAATAAGCCTGAGGCCTGCACATGAAGTAGCAAGTTGAGTTCCAGTGTCTGTATGAAATGAACTGAGTATTTGTGTATTTTTCCATATTCTACATATATCTGCCTCTATGACACGCTATTATTAAGAAGAGGAAAGTAGACAATGTTAAAATCCCCCAAAGAAAGAACGAGCATTGAGTGCTCTCAGGAATGTCCTGAAAAACTTGCTGACAAAACAGGAACCCAAAATGAAACTAGACAAGGATGTGAAATCTAGATTCTTGGGAATTCACCCATAAGCCCAATTCACTTCTTGGGACAGAAGGT
Source organism: Bagroides melapterus (assembly GCA_028566695.1). Classification (NCBI taxonomy): domain Eukaryota; kingdom Metazoa; phylum Chordata; class Actinopteri; order Siluriformes; family Bagridae; genus Bagroides; species Bagroides melapterus. Next base: position 6,566,384 of record JAOTRN010000016.1, read on the forward strand.
AACTGCTTTAAAGATAAAAGAACAGAATAGACTAGAACAGAGCCTTTATTTTTGTCACATACACATTACAGCACAGTGACATTTTTTCGTCACATATCCCAACTTTAAAGGTTGAGGTCAGAGCACAGAGTCATACATGATACAGCAGCCCTGGAGCAGAGAGGGTTAAAGACTTTTGATCAAGGGCCCAACAGTGGCGCAGTGCTAGGGTTTGAACCCTGATCCTCCGATCAACAACCCAGAGCCTTAACTGCTTGATCCACTACTAAGAAAGAACAAAAACAACTCAGTAATCACAGTGACACATGGAGCAGACACATTTTGATAGGTTGCATGCTTAGTAAAGCATGAACTGAACAGAGAATGTTTTTGATGCTGCTGATTTATTAGCAAGTCTGTAAAGAACATTGAAATCCTAGTAAAAACATGATAAAATCTCTGGAAGTCAGAGTCATCAGGTACAGCACAGAATATACAGCACCTTGACTCTTGACTTGACCTACTCATTCTAACGCTAACTCTACTGCATGTGTGGTGAAGGCTCCACATCATCTGAAGTATACTCAAATAAAACCTGTGTTGCTATTTCACAAATAAAAACTGATATGGTGAAGCTTTCTGAGGTAAGATAAGGTTTTTGCCAAACATGACAGTGTTTAGGACAGTGGAGTTTGGCACACACATTATCGACGACAGTCAATAAGAGCATCAAAACCTATATATAATGTATATAAGTGACGAAAATTTTCAATTTTTATTTTAGTCAAAATCAACAGTTTTCGTGTTTCCTTCAGTGACGCATAATGTTACAGAGTTGAGCTGAAGGTGTTCACAGACATCTAAGCAAGAGAGGTTTCAGTACAACATCAAACCTTCTTTGGAGTTGAAGTAGAAGTTTATTTCAGGATGCGGGATCGGCTTCTACACAAAAATAAAGCATCCTACATTGTACAAAGGTACAAAGTCAACAAATCAATGCTGCCTTTTACACTGCAGAAGCTCCCAAGAGTTCTGAGCTGGTAAAAGCATATTGTGAACACACACACACACACACACACACACACACACACTCACTCATAACATCTAACTGATTGATGTGAAATGTCAGTATTAGAGACTGAAGAACACTGACAGCTTATGAGACGAGAAGAAAAATCAAACAGTCTCCATAAAATAGTGGATCTGAAAAGACATTAAAATTTGAAATAGAATAAAAATTGATGATTCACTCTGAACATAAGTTCTCCATATTCTGCTCTTTGGAGAGAGAGTAAGAGAAACAGAGAGAGACAGAGACAGAGAGAGAGAGCGAGAGAGAGAGAGAGAGAGAGAGAGAGAGAGAGCGAGAGAGAGAGAGATGATGATCAATACTTTCTCATGTCTCATTAAAAGGAGCGTTGTGTTGCTATGGCTGTGGAAGTGGGGAGATGAGACGACCTCTGGATGAGTTCCAGCTAGGCTTTATGGAGTGACCTTGATTTGGGTAAATGGGAACGGAAGCTTGGAGCACACAGCAGTGTTTATGACTGTGACCTTAAAAACTTTAGAAAATGTCTGATGGATTGTACTTAAGTTTGGTGTTGTAGTTTTAAAGGTTTTAATACTGTAGTCTCTGATAATTATTTAGGCAATATGTATGACATCATGTAAGTCTTATAAAGGCCATCCAGTGTGAATGGGTCACTGTCATTCTAGTACAGATACAATATCAAACTTCTGTAATAACCATCCATCAATTCTGCAGAAAGAGAGAGGGGGGGAAAGAAAGAGTCAGAGAGCAGAGAGTCAGAGAATGAAATTAAGACTGGACTCAGACAGCATGCTAGAAGAACAAAGAGGACATCACTGAAGGGCACAGTGACACTCACAATAATGAGATTATAACAGAGGCCTTTACTTGAGTGCCACATACACACATGGAAAGAGACAGAGACAGAGACAAAGAGAGAGAGAGAGACAAAGACAGAGAGAGAGAGAGAGAGAGAGAGAGAGAGAGAGAGAGACAGAGAGATGGAAAGACTATTTCCAACACTGAGAAACTGTTCAAGAGAACAGAAGGAACACAGTAATTTGGCAGCACAGCATGTAACCATCTGAGGGACAATGAGAAACGCACCAAAACACACAGTCCTGAATCACCTTTGCACAGAGTGTTGTTAATTGTATTTATTTATTGCTATATTCTTCTTTCCTACTTTGCTACTATTCCCATCCAGGGTCTATTCCCACCTCACACTCTGTGTTCCTGTCTATCCAGCTAGTCTATCCAGGAAATACCGGGTGTGTAGCAGGAATATACCCCCGGGGTGACACCCGTCTATTCTGTGCACAATGCACACAAATTCACACTCATTCACACTTAGATGGAAATTAATTGGAATTGGAAGGAAACCAAAGCATGCGGAGGAAATGTACAAGAACATGGAGGTCATAGAACATGCAAAACTTTACAAAGACAGGAACCCAAGGCCAGGATCAACTGTGGACCTGGAGCTGGGAGGCAGTCTCAGTCTCACATGCCTCACTTTACAACAGGTAACCCTTTCTGGCATCCAATGACTGAAGGAGATGTCTCATCTGGACTTACAAATCATGGTACCTGTCAATTCAGAAAGCTCCACCTCCTGGTTTTAGGTTGTGGTTTAGGAAGCAACACTGGAGGAAAGTCTTATTGGTAAAGTTTTACCAACCTTTTAATTTCTTACCAATTTTCCACTGTCCAGTGCACACTGTGGTTATCTAAAATCATATGCATGTTTATTCATCTTTCATTAATACAAATCACGTATCAAGTAATAATTATAAATCCTTAATTATCGTGGTTCTTTGAGCATGACGAACTAATATGGAATCCACTAAATGCATGCTGATTCTGCTGTTCACTGGAATCGATGCTTTTGCATTAGCAGGGCAGAAAGTCAGAGGGTGATTCAAGGCCACTCAGTACTTTAAAACATTAGTCTTCATCATCTTCCCCTCTGTGTACTATTCCCAGCATGTGTGCTGCAGTGAGCCACTGAGGTCAGACAGCTCTGCCAAAGACAAGAGCAGAAATAAAGGAGTAGTAAGCTTTCTCTGTCTCATGCTTTCCTCCTCTAAAACAGGTAAAAAACTTCACGGCAGATTTTCAGTACACAGGTTAAATACACACCGGGGTCCAAAGTCTGTGAGCAGTAGTGAGGATACTTCCATTCTGCATTTCTTTTTAATTCAATACAAGAATTTTTATTAAGAAATATTTTACTGACCACAGTCTGAGTAAAAGTAGAATCTTTGACATATTTACATGAATATCGGAGTTCATTGAGTGCACAGTGAGCAAGCAAGCGGAAAATCTGACCTTGTGTACAAAGCAGTTAACACGGACATTATCACACACTTACATACAGTGAAATAGAGACTTGAAAATCTTAAGTCTTAAATATTAAGAACATTTACGTTATGTTTAAAACACTTCAAAATTCTCAATCCTTCTGTTTCTGATTATTTCTAGTTTTAAATAATACAAAAAAAATTTGATTAACATATGTGATGAATCTGTAATCTCGGTCTGAAAAGATGACTAGTTCTAGACCCAAAGTAACAAATAATAGCTTACTGCTCATATGTAACTATATATAAATACAACAGACATGCTGATACAGAAAAAAATCACAGACTGTTGATTAAATAATTCACTAACTCTACATCCAGAATTTCCTAATTGATCAGCTAGTCTTTTTGTGCTAATTTGTAAATTTACTTTGGAGTAAACCTTCATATGAATGAATTCATTTGTATCCAGATTGATAAATAAGGTGCAATGTGATGGTCATGGCAAGCACCCCTTTTCTAAGAATTAGCTAGTGGGATTTTGGGATAAGATGTGGTGACAACAAAGGTTACATTTCATAATGCTGTAGAGGCTGGGGATCGATGAAAATAGATCGATAATATATTAGATTTCAGCGACGTGTTAATTTGCTTGTTTACAAAGCAGCTTCTTTCAAGGAGACTAGCTGATGTTGCTGTTTCTAATCAATTATGGAGTTTTAAGCACAGAACACAAATAAGTGAGATATCTGAAACATTCGCCTGATACAAGTGACCTGACAGACAAAAATCAAGTAACACTTTGGTCTGTGATTGTTTTTTTAAGGACTGCATTCAATAATATCTATTACAGCCTGCTCTGTAGGCTAATTCAAGAGTCATATTAGCCATCAGTGTTATGGAAATTATCCTACTGACTACAAGCAAGAAATATAACACAAGTCTAAACTCATGACAAACATGCATGGCTGATACAAAAATTGGAGGAGTGTTCACACCTTAAGAGTGAGTACACAAGATCCTGAGTGATAAACATCATGACTAAAGAACCACAAGAAACTTGTGACAGGAGACGCAGAAGTGTGATTATAAGCCATGCAGTCAGCTAGATTTTTTATATTTATTTTTAAAGATTATCTTGCCTTTTAAATAATGGAAACATGAAAGAAGAACTAAAAGACTAGAGCCAGAACATACTAATGATGTATTGCACCAGGCAGACATGTTGACTGAAGTACTGGTCTAATAATAGCTCCGAACCTCATTTAAAATACACCCATGTTCTGTTTTTTTGGCCCTCTTGGAGATTTAAACCTCATTTATTAAGTCAGAGCTTAAAACTCATTTAAATTGATGAGAAAGCTGAGGTAACGTGGTGACGTAATCACTTTTTCCACCAAATCCAATGTGGGCAAATTAATTTAATTCTTTTCTCTGGGAATTGAATTCTTTATTGGGGCTTGACCAAGTGAGGAACATTCGGTTAGGGACCAACCTGTGGTTTTTTGTGTGCATTTTTAAATGTATTAAAGAGGTCAGCTGCAGGTCAGCAGGGAAACATGTTCCTTCAGCTAAGAAACCTCAATACACAAGAAAGGAGGTATATAGAGACCTTCATTCGAGGTGAGTGCGAGACTAATATAATAAAGAGGGAGTCTCACTGGAGGTGTTGGATTGGTTCTTGCTGAATATGGAGCTACAGGAAAGTGTTCATGTCAAACTGAGACACAACATAAAAATGTTGAGCTGAAGGATGTTTTCAGCTACAACAAACCTAAATAAATCTACTGATGCTTTTATTTTTGTCTATTTGTATCAAAGGCATTGTTAGTCGTGATCTCATAGCATTATTAAGGGTATGTGAGGTCTAAAGTCCTGTCGACAGGAAGCTAGGTTATTCGGAACAAAGACTTAGTCGTCAATATAATAATATAATAACATAAGGAACTTTTCAGGAAACACTTTTCACTAAGCTCATTAGATAGCAGTCTGAAAAAGTGCAAGTTTTTTGTGATTTTTTTTAGATTGTGTGTGATATACAGCATGTCCAAGCAGCAGCAGGCAACAAGGACTTCACTTTTATGTTTTGAGCTAATGTTGATGTGTTTTCTGTGATTTTTTATTTTTTTTTGTCAAGTAGTTTTGCACTTCCAGGTTAATCGTTTCCATCACTGCTGTTAATTCCTGAGTAAAGGTCATAGTGGAGAAGCTTACACAAACCAGCAACTGCACTGTTACTTGCTCAGCAGTGCAGCTCACAAACCATCTGATGCACTTTCCTCTGCATATGTTTTACCCTGGTACACTTCATAGTCGTGTTTTTTTTCTCTGTGTCAATCGCTCATACTTCCATTAGGTTATATCCAATGACACAATGAGTGAAGATGCATTGGCAGCTTGATTAAAGTACAGAACCAGTACAAAGTAGGTTTACACAGTAATAACAGCTTGACTCAGAGATGGTACTTAACCATATTTCTATTAGACTTAAATAAACTGAACCGAACTGAATAAAAATCATAATAACAAGCAACTGAATGCAACTAATCCTCCCATCATTTATACATTATATAGTACAATATATTAATTTGATATCATCATGCCTAGATCATTCAGTGACTCATTTCCTTGTTCTGTGCCTGGTAAAGTACAGTTTGGCTGGTAAATGACTCCCTGTGTTCAAAGCCAGAAGGACCTCTCAGTAGGAGAGAAGGCCCCAGTCCTGTAAAACCATATGGCCTTCTAAAGCCAAACAGTGCCAGAAATGCATCAGCCTCAATGACAGCACTCACAACAGGCAAACACTTCTAAACCACAGAGCTAAAGGCAACATTTTAGAAGTTACACACCTCTGAGAAATGACTTAGAAACTGAAAATAAAACTAATTATCTCATTATCTTACTATAAGTGTTGCTGAATTAAGTCCAAAAGTAATGACAGTTTATGGGCTGGGAAAGTTTAGAGTCAGATTAAGCTGATACTTCTTGCTTTTCATTAATCTGAAAGGACACATGTCCACATTTGTTTTTCACGGATTTGTCGTTCTGCAGAATCACATATTCTAGCGTTGATTAAACTTTGTGAAGTGTGCTATGAAGCGTAGCACTGAAACTCTCGCAGGATTAACAAACTTCATTAGGTATTATACAGTGGTAACACACATGGGACAAGCACAGGTGTTGGAGAACATGAGGAGAGTCAGGGGTCACATATGTACCATGGTGCTTTGCATCACTGACATGGTGTGTCCTTGTTATACGTTTGTAAATTGTTTACCTGTGACTAAAATTCTGATGTGTGTGTCTTTGTGGCTCTGATCGATTGTGTATCTTTTATTAGGAATAGTAGATTTTCTGTTCCACAATGTTGACTGTGCGCTGTTAAATAAGCGTTCTTCAAGTGTGTGCCACACAATATCGCTTCTTAGTCACTGAAGTGAGTTACCACACAGACAGAGCCATTCTCTCAGAGCAGCCTCCTGAACAGACTGTGGTGTTTCGTACAGAATGCACAGATCACAATGCCTGAAGTACAACCAGCCCTGTGTGCTGAGCCTACATACAAACAACCAAGCTGAATACAAGCGCTGGCAACTACAGTCAAAACAACTATAACAAACTTACCTAACAATTATGTGAGGAAAAAATGAAATAAGTAAGTTTGCTCCTGATAGGTTATTCCAAACTGCATTCCAAATACAAAAAAGATCCAAATACAATGCTACACATATTTTGGTCTTGCATACAAACCCACTTTTTAGCCAGAAGCCATGTTTTTGATGCAGAATCAGAGCACTATAATTCCACATAGCTACACCCTATACCTGTCTTCTATTCTGGCATTTAATTTAATTAGTATTTAATCCTAATTGGATTAGAAATAATTATTCTCCTCTAAACCTTGGCCACTGTGTCTAAACTGTATAAAACATATTATACAGCTGTAATGTAAGAATTTGTTGGTAAATTTCTTATTACTTGTGGTTGATAAGACAAGCTCATCTCTCTTTAAAGTCACATTTAAAACATCGATGTTCTGCAGACGTGGTGAAAACCCAACAAACTAATTGCAAACTATTTAACAAACGTATTAAATAAATATAATTTCCAATAGGTTAATAGTGAGACCTAGTGAGAAGCAGTTGTGTTGTGGAATATTTGCTGCAAAACAAGTTCTTGTTATCATTTACCATATAGTATAAAAAGGAATAAACAGATTCTCTCTCTACAAGTTCATAAAACAAAACAAATTTTTTTTTTGGCCATGTACGAGAAATCCTGAAGACTCAAGTGACCCCAGTGCCTTTAACATTAGTGTCTCTGAAGATTCCTTTCATAAATATTAAATAAAGTTTGTTTTATAAATTGTTTACGAAGCAAATTCCTGTAAATGAATAGTTAATGCAGAAATAATAATAATATATCCGAAAATATAAATCTATAAATCTGTGATCTGAAATTACAGCAAGCACTATTTTAAGAGCTGATGTGTTCATTGCATTCTTAATTCAACAGTGTATTCAAAATAACCAAGTAGCTGAATCACTGGAAGGGGTGATAATGTCTCGGGTGATGAATGATGAATGATCTTTTTACTGTTGACAGACAGGCAGAAAATCAGTGGCTATAATTTTAAATATGAGCTGTGGTGTCCGTTCACACAGAAAAATGTGACTAGAGTCTATCTGTCTAGTTAATGCTGTTGTGGGTTTTTTTATTTGCTGTTGTGTTTTAGTTTGTTGCATTTTTTAGTTTGATTATGAGTTGTAATCAGTATGTTCCCCTGATCTGATCTCCCTTCTTTTGTATCATTCAAGCATCTTATGTCTCAGACTCTGGACTGTCTGTACATTTCCTAGTATAATATAGCATAATAAATGAAGACGTGCTCATGCCTCAGCTGCATGATAAGAAGATACTTGGCCTACAAAAAGCGACTTTGCGAACAAGCGCCACTCCACTGGGATGCATGCTGAGGATGGTCCATTTTTGAAGGTTTATTCATACGCTTGTGCCTTACAACAATGAAAAGGACTGCAGTTTAAATGTTCCCTTCATATGATAATTTATCCTTCAATGTCATATTACACACCTGGTCTGTAAAGTGGGATGCAAACACAATGAAAATGGTAAATAGGCTTGCAGGCTGGATGCCAGATCTTGTAATTAGACATCATTTATAATTCAGCCTGGACATTTTATAGCCTTCATATTGTCAGATCTACTGACAATATTGTGAGCTCAAAGCTTCAGACAACAATAATTATGCAACTGACTTTCCAATTATTAATAATATCATATTTACTAATAATCCCTGCTGCGTCCTTCTAGTTCTTGTCTGTTTCTTCTCTGCTCTAACCTCTTAAACCATGGCTGGTACACAGTGAGAAAAAAATGGCATGACTTCGAAGAAGTTTAGGGCAAATATATAAGAGTCACATGTCTTACCTTACGGTCTAGGCTACTGAAAACAGCTTGTGTGTCTGCTAGCATATGACAACACATGGCAATTCTTATGCACTTCATTATTTATTTATTTATTATAAATTAGGAATAAGTAGCTAAAGTGAATTATATTCTTTTTGCATCAAGCACAGAGTATTGCAAGCACATGGTAATGAGGTATCAGAAGCAGGATATGATTAAGAAGGAACTCTCAGGATCTTGTGATTGAGAATGCATTAGAATCATAATGTGACAAAGAGGCATCAGTGGTATGACAGCCTTATGATTAAGAAGCCTCAGATGGCTGTCATACAATCAGTATTACAATAATGACCTGTATGTTCTGACTGACAGTAAAATGTATACGTCACAAGGCATCAGAAGTGTGAACTGACCGAGGAGGCATCATAAATAATAAGAAATAAAACATTTGATTAAGGAGGCATCAGCACTATGATATGAGTAAGGAATAGGTGGAGGGAAGAGCTGATGTGCAGGTATGATAAATATGAGGTCATGATATGAAGGAAACAGCCAGGATTATTATGAAGAGTATAACATCTTTAGATCATATCAGCTATATGATATGACAGTATAAGGAGGTTGAACAATAAGACAGATAGGAGCACTTCTTCAATATGACAAAGTTTAAGAGTTTGAGTAAGGCCTGAATGAAGATGCATCCAAAGCAACATGATATGATAGAGCAGTAAGAGAAATCAGATGGCATGAGAGCGCCAAATACACTGCAGGTGATATATGATATGAAAGAGCAATGTGATATATAGTATATATGATATGACAGATCAATGTGATATATGACATGATACATTCTATGATATATTACATGATATGACACGACATGACACACGCTCTGATAAAGGACTCACCGAGCCCGCTGATCTCCTGCCGAATATTCAGTCGGTTTCTTTCGTCTGCAATGGCCTTCAGCATGTGCTGCAAGGATCGGTCCGGTTCTCCGTTCTCATCCTCCGCTGCTCCCGCCGTCTTACAGTAACTCGGGAAGGACGCCATGCCCAAACTGATCTCATGACAGTCTATACAGCCGAATAATAACGCGCTTTGGAGAGAGGGAAAACACAACCACAGCGATCTGGAATAATCAGAACCGATATTCCGTTAATTTCAGTTGTGAGAAGGACGCTACACGCCTGCTGTCATATCACGGATGCGGGATGACACTTCAGTTTTATAGAGCGCTGTAAACCACAAGCGTCCTCTTCTCACTTCCGACTTCTTCAACACAAAAGCTCAGCTGACAGCATATTTTTCCCAACCGTATTTCGATAAACCAGCCTTCGTGGTCTCAATTGGCTAGTCGCTTGCTGCCTTGTGCGTTTGGTTTGGTAGACGTATGACAAACAATAGCCAGGACCAATCGAAAAGCTTCTTAAGAGTATAAAACAACTAGCCAATCAGAGTATAGGGGCGGGGTTTATCCACAAACGGGTAGGTTACGAAATCACCGACGACTAGGAAACACCCGACTTCCTGTAACGCAGGGCAACGGAGATATTTTTAAAGGGGACGTGTTTCTTCCAATTGCAGATAAAATAATAATAAAGGTTGGTTTCAAACCTACAGCCAGTTTCAGTACTGAGACTAACGCCTGACCGAATTAGTGAGACAGCATTTAGAGAGATCACGTAATGATGTAAGGTGATCGGAACTGGGGTGCAGACAACATTCAAAATCATCATAGAAGTGGTGAGTGGGGTTAAGATCAGGACATTCAAGTTCTTCCACTCCTAAACCATCTTCATGGAGCTCGGTTTGTGCACAGGGACATTGAAGCTTAGTTCTCTTCATGTAGGTGAAGGTCATACTACAGCATAAAAT
>JAOTRN010000016.1:6612990-6622992 GCA_028566695.1 Bagroides melapterus
ATGAGGTTCTTAGAGGTTCTAACTAATGGGCGTTGCTTTGATATCTCAGATGTACATCAAGTATGCAGGCAAGTATGTAAACAATGCCACGTGTCTTGCTGCTGCTTTTGTATGTGCAGACAAAGTCAAACTTCAAGTACAAACCAGGCCTTACCCACGTGCTACACAAGTCTTATATGTGGTGAAAACCTCAGAAATTCTCAGAAAATGGACAAACAGCGTTCTCCTACTGCAAATGAACATCAGCAAGTGAACAGGGAGTGTGCAGTTTCTATATCTTCCATAGTCAAACCTAAGCAGAGGCAATTACATGCTGACATTCCTCCCCAAAAGAAGTCAAGTGTACACGGGATTAGCGTGAAGGTTAGATTCTAGGTTATTAATCTTTGACGCGTTCCACTGTTTACCCTGTGTATCATCTTAGCCTCGTGACTGATCTGTTGTTTTGTACGAATCGCTTTGATGGAGCCTCAGCCTCAGTGAGAGTCTCCCTCTCCTCCTGACAACAAAAAATGTGCTTATATTACTGATATGTACAGCAGAGACACATGTGTACTGAAGTGCTAACAACACTGAACATGCAGCTTTGTGAAAACCCCAGCTCTGCTCTAACTACCTTCTATATGTAATATAAAGAGACACATGTATTTTGAACTCAAAGGTCTGGGAATTTCACTTCTACTCATATATCTAATGGAAAAACACTACACACATTGCTGGGAACCGATACTGCAGTTTATCAAATGAATCTGTGAAGTAAAGCTGTATATGGAAGATAAAGTCTCAGAATAACCTGAACACCTGCATGCTCCTTAATATATCCAAATATGTTTCACACTTGCTCTGCCTCTCTTTTACATACTTTAGCTGTATATAAAGGCACTTTCTCACCTATTAGGCTACGTTAAGGAAACAAGAGAACATCCAGACACGGACCTTGAACATCCAGACACGGACAGTGATTTTTTTTTTTTGTCCTGCACTCGTCTCACACTGTTGTGTATTTCCACTTTGTGTAGACTTGGATATGGTTAGGATGTGAGAAACTACTGCTCTTTCCAATTAATACAGGATATTTACATTCTTAACCTAACTATGTCTTCATGAACCTCGCTTTGTGCCCCTTAGTTTTTTAGTGACAGGATATTAGAATGCTATAGTGTACAGACATCTTATACACTCTGATGATGATGGTCAGGTGTTCATATACAATACATTCAGCCAGACAGAACCAACCCTCCGAAAGATTCCAGGTTTGGGACCAGCACTGGGATTGTACTATTGGTAAAGCGTTGGTGCACAGTCCTGTACAATCCCAGTGGCTGGGGTCAGTTCTCTGGCTGGAAATCAAACCCAGGCTCCCACAGTGAGAGCACCAAAGCTTAACAACTAGTCCTCTAGGGAGCCAGTATATCTGGCCAAGAAGCACAATTAGTTTTCTTTCATTTTCTTCAACATCAGCATGAATGACAGCTGTTCTTTTGGCTGGTGCATGGCCATGTCACAGCACATTCCTTTAAAAATTAAGTTAAAATAAACGGTAGTTATGCTTTATTGATGGAATACAGTCCTTGTTATTTTACATGCAAATTACATTTGGTATCTTTGCCATTTATAGAATCTATAGACTATGAAGAAACTAGAGCTGGACTAAAAATAAATAGCCACATAAACTTTGAATGGCAACAATTTTATGAACTGTATCTGGCATTCCTTTTCAAAATATCATGATATCCAAATATCATGAATATATATTTCTGCTGTAACGCAGTGCTCCTTTGTCAGTTTAGAAGCTAGCATTGCAAACATACCAAGTGCAACCCATAATACACTGTATGTTCAATTCCCTTTATGCACTTGAGTTGAATCAGGGGTTTGAAATTTGTTGTTTTTTTTGTTTGGAGATAGAAACCTCCACTTTATTTTACACTTTTACCACAGAAACTAAAAGACAAGGAAGGTAGGAGAGCACAGGAGCTAAATTCGCATCTGCTAACAGTCACACACTTCAGAGAATATTACTGGGCTGCCTCAAACTAAAACTGCTTTCAGTAATATCAAGTGAAGCCCAAAAAAAGAGACAGTGAAGAGAAATTAAGCAAAAGGGAAAGCGGGGATGATGATGGGAGTGAACGGAAGAGACAGAGCAAATGTATGCAATAAAAACTGAGTAAGCGCTGGAGAATAGGGAAGGAGAAAGGGAGAGAGAAGGAGTGCATGAACGTGACGCCGCATGATAAATCCTATTCATGAGGCGAGTTCATTCGGAACCCTGCCATTTTCCCAGAGACAAAAGGTGGTGAGCTGTCTTTACTGGGAGCTTGAGAGTCATGAGAGGAACTGAAAGATATGAAGGCACTGTGTAAGAGTGTGTGTGTTAGTGTGTGTTAGTGTGTGTGTGTGGCAATCCAGTTTCTCTCCCACTGAGCTTCCACTCGACACACTGCCACGCTCACAGCGCTACCAAACATCATTTAACTGCTGCCACTGCTGATACGCAGCCTGGGCTCATGGTGAAAGCCTGATGACTGAACAAATACTGATTATAATTCAGATAGAACTACACTTTCCCTGTACGCCATCATGATTTGATCAATTTTCTACTTTATCACATAACCCATAGCTTTCATAACCCTAGCTTTAAAAGACATCTAGCATGTTGCAAACCAAAATATGTAATCATTTACACTGCATGTTGTCTAATGCCATGTTGTTTGATAATGCAATGTTGCATCAGTGGCTGGTTTTGATATTAAATCTAAGGCCAGAAACAAATTCAACTACATCAGTTACTCACCGTTAATATTCTCAGTGCTTCATGTCTGTAATGCCGTGCCTCTTCCTAAAGGCAACAGAACAGCTGGTCTTTCCATAAGTTAGCTTTATTGTTCTTGCCGGAATCAAGGGCTATTTTCAAGGCAGGATCAACGTAGGTAGGAGCGAGATATCATAGCAGTTCTTATAGTATTACATAGAATACATTACAACAATAGGATCATACAGTATGCAGCTATATGAGGTCCTTCATTTTAATAGTCTTTAAGAATTTAGATTTTCCTTGGTGAGACATGAATGTTGTCTACTGTTGTTAAGAGCATAATCGTCCACTCTTTCCATAAGAGCATTCTCTATATTAATGCATTTTACAAAATTTAAGAAGTGAATTATCAAGAAAGTAATCCAGCTCCTTCTCGTCTTACACTCGTATTTGTATTTCAAATGCATCTTCTCAATCACTGATGATGGAGCGTTATGGATGTGAGTGAAGCAGGCTACTAAACTAATCTACCTGAATCAACAGTCTGAGCCAGAATGAACTCAGCCCCATGCTCAACTTCATACGTTTGTTTCTTTTTTTTTTTTTTAATAAAAATAACCACTGGTTGCTTTTGGATCGTTTTTGTGAAGGTTATTTTTATGCATTATATTTTTGAAAGAGAAGAATAAGAGTGCATTTATACCATCATAGTGTAAAAGCATTAACATGTCCCACATCCCTGTTTACTATAGCGACCACACCAGCTCATCAGAAGATGATGGGCTAAGTCAGTGTTCACATTGTAAATGCAGCTCTCCTTTCCAGTCACTATTGCCTCTGACATTTTAGTTACAGACAGAATGTGCAGCACTGAAGAATTCCTGATTCTCTAGGTGATCACTCAGAACAAAACCCTTCCTCTGTACCAACATTACGCAACACTACCATCACCCATAAAAGCAGCATCACATTAAACTGTATTCTCTTATTCTGATCATGTCACAAGTTCAACACAAGAATTTATCTAATATTTCCCAAAATGTCATGGTTTGACCCTGAGTCAAGGACTATGATGTCATGTATGGGGCTGTGACTTATTTGATACACTTTCTGTCAAAACACATCTTTGTGCTCGTGTATCTGACACAAATGTGCTCTTCTACCCACACTGGTAAGAAAAACATTTCAAAATATTTTACATCGACTGAAGTTCAAGTTCAAACAACAATGTGTAAATCTTTCAAGAATGTTTCAATTCACAACGCACATTTCCCATAACCACCATTCATTTACTGAGCATGGATCTTCATTACTGTATTTTACCCAATGGTCTCTAAAGTCTCATTAAATGATAATAAGATTTAATACTGTAAGTATTAATAAGATTTAATGTGTGACTGAGGAGGCACGAGGGTCTGACTGCACTATTGATAATAATGTAGTTCAATTTGGAGGGGCTGAGGGGCTAGGGGGTGTGGTAGCTTAGTGGTTAAGGTATAGGTCTACCAATGGGAAAGTTGTGAGTTCGAACCCCGGGTCCACAAAGCTACCACCACTGGGCCCATGAGCAAGGCCCTCAATTGCTCAGTTGTATAAAAAATGAGATAAAATGTAAGCTGCTCTGGATAAAGGCGTCTGCCAAATGACAAATGTAATGTAGTGTAGTGGGAAAGTGAGTATCATGATAAGGAATATCCTGAGCATAGAGGAATGAATGAGTAGCATAAAGAGTCCGGTTCATACTTTAATCATGGCCACGTGTTGCCTAGTATGCAGAAAATAATTGCATGCCTACCCACTCACAGTAATCACAGACCAGTTTTACCTCAGCAGATGAGCATATTCCAGACACTGCACAAAGTTTTTCTGCCTTTATGGAATGGAGGTGGAGAAACTTGATTGGTATGATGAGACAAATATTTAAAGTGCTACATTTATCAATCCAGAACTGCTCATTATCTTGAGATCACCATCCTCACTGAAACAAGTGAAGCACAGTGGTGGAAGGAGAGAGTTGTCTTTTTATTTGTTTTTGCATTATTGGCTATTTTATATACATTCATTTAATATAAATAAAATAATTTACATACTATGATTACGGCCATTTCAGTTCCAGGGTTATAACTGCACACATCTCTACATATAAAGTTATTTATGGGGCATTTCTATAGTAAAGGATTGACTCTGTCTGTAAAGTAATCTAATAATGAGATTCATCATATGTAATCCATCAGATCAAAGACTTTTCCATTCCAACAAATTTTAATAACAAGATGCTCTTCAAAAGCAACTCAGCATAATATATTTTGTCCTCACTGGCGGCTGTGTGGTTACTGTTTTCAAATGTGTTAGAAGACCCCCTTGTTAGCGTTTTAACACACCTGTATAAATAGATTTATTTGGTTGTAATGATGCAGGTGTTAAAATTCATTAACTGAAATAGAACCCAGAATACAGTTTATGATTTCTGTTGCTATTAATGATAATTCTGGATAAATTCCTCATTTGTTAAAGAGCCATGTAGTATGTGGAAACTCCAGTGTGTGGTCCAGTCCCATGAATGGAAATGTAGTCTATTTCAGGCATAACAGGGAGGTAGATTTAATATTAGTTACTTCATTTTTTTCACATGAAAAAGGAATTTCATCATCCACTTCACAGAAAATACATAGAGACACACACACTGGCACTGCCACAGCGATTAACCAAGAAGCCTTTGAAATCTGGCATGAGACTAGGTTATAAACTGGTTGTAAATGTAATGTAATAATGTTTAGTTAGCTAGTACACATCGGCGTAGTAGGATAAAATGATATAGAAAAATACAGAACAATGCTTATAGTTCTTATCCAGGCTTCATAGTTTCTAATAAATAAGCTGCAGTATTCTCTTCTAACATCCTTAATGAAAGATATTCGATTAGTTAGGGTCTGTACTGTCTTTAAACAAAAGGTTACTTAGCAGGTAACTCCTGGTTGTAAGCAGAGTTATATAAAGACTTAAAATTTATTTGGTTTGGATTTGCCAGAGAGCTCAAATTCCTGTGTATTACTGATTGTGAGATCTTCTGTCATCAAAGAATGAATAGAAAAATCTCACTACCTTCAGCCAGATCATAACTTGGTATGTATTATGTCCAATTATTTCTTAGCCTGTGAAAAATGGAGGGAGTACAAAATATGTACAGCTCCTAAACAGTTAATGCAAAAATCTCCTTGAATTAAAGCTGAAAGTCTACACTTAAAAAAAAACGT
This sequence comes from Bagroides melapterus, assembly GCA_028566695.1. NCBI lineage: Eukaryota > Metazoa > Chordata > Actinopteri > Siluriformes > Bagridae > Bagroides > Bagroides melapterus. The sequence continues at coordinate 6,619,003 of JAOTRN010000016.1, forward strand.
ATTAAATGCTTCTTTGTGGTTGAGGCAAACCACAAAGTCTGCCTCCATTGTTGAGGCAAAATGACAAAAAAATCCAAATTCTTATGGACCTAACTGTGAGCGGATAAAAGAAGCAGGAGGAGATGAAGTGAACAGGTTGTCCATATAACAAGTCAAAGTAGTCTGACATTTTGAAGATTGACAGTTTGACCAGTGATGTGAAAAACACAGTGTAGTTTTAACAGCTGCTGCTACAATACTGGAAACGGTGATGTGCTGAATTCAGTTCAGTGTGATGAATACCTTTAAATTTGTGAAAGACAGCCCACAGCTCAGCGATGTCTGTGGCAAAGGTGATGTCAGTATCAAGAACGATGACTTTCTGTAGGTCTGAAGGCAGAGTCTTAGTCAGGACCAGCTTCATCAGGCCATAGATACCTGAGTAATGTTTGTTGGGAATCCATGACACCTCAGACTAATACACACACACACACACACAAACACACAGGAACATTATTTATTCAGTGCACAGCTAACACTTTCATACAATTTTTTTTTTTATCAAATTCATACAGGTGAATATGATTAAAGATCCAATTTAAAATTATTTAGGAGTATCAAAGGAGAGACTCACCTTCAATTCGTCCGCATCGTAAAAGTCCACTCGGACAGCTGGCACCATCCAAGTGTGGAAGAGGGAGGCCAGGATCTGCTTGGCGATAGAGTCTGTGATGAAGTGGAAGTGAAGAGGGTTCCGTCTGTCACACATAAACAACATTAATATTTTTTATTACTGGCCTCCGTATTGTAAAATATTATTTGTCATTCTGGCAAAAAAAGAAAAAAGTTAACAACATCATTTTCATTAATTTGGGATACTTATGGGACGTCCAACAGTGATACTTCTCTTATTAAGCAAGGTTTTCAGCATAATATTTGAGATTTGGGGGTTGAGGAGTTACATCTCTCAAACCACAGATAAACTTTTTTCAGCTCTCTTTATAGTTCTTTCTGCCAGCCAATCATCATCCATCCTGATGATGAACACTGGATGAGCGCAGGCAGCCTCGCCCTATCAATATCCACATCCTGGTTCCATTCTGTTCTCTGTACGTTTGCTTCACGTAATAAAAAGTAAGTGTATTAAACTCGTGAAGGCCTACTCATATTAAAGATCTAAGCATTCTGTTCCTGTTCTATAAAGTCTTAATCTCGGTGAGCAACATCAAATAAAATGAACAGTAAATATTACTGATATAAGCTAGCTCCATGCAAGGCCCAATATAATTTAAAGGTTCAGCTTTCTAGGACTACAATTAAAGGTCACCCAATAATAGCTTGTTCAGGAAGATACTTTCATATTCTTTTCTTCTTCTTCTTCTTCAAAATATGCAGCTTGAAAAAAATAGAAAAGGCTTATATGATAATAATGTGCTCTTATCAGGCTCAACAATGTTTTGCTCTAATGAGTGTATTTTTATATTAATTCAATGCTTGAATGAATGTACTGTTTCAGAAAAAAAAAGAAAGATAAAACCAACCAGTTTATCATCTTACAGAAGAATCGGGGCTCTATCAGTGTTTGTCAACTGCAGCTAATTACCTCAGAATTTTCAGAATGGAAATTTGAAATAAGATATATTAAGAGTTGGTGTGATGAAAATTAACATTTCTTTATTTCAGACTTTAAATAGCTGGAAAGTGATAACTATGAGGACATATTTCAGGGCATAATTCTTTGTGCACGTAAAACCTTATATTTATTAAGGACGGAACTATAAGTTTACTGTCCTTTTTTTCACCTTAGCCCTGGCACTCTGTAGTTACTCCACTTAGCCTGATGCTCTGAATAGCCTTAAAAACACACTTTATTAGAAGACCCCTCTGTATCTACTGTATGTGCTTCCATACATATGATATTGTACTTAGTGTTTCAGCAGCTCCGTCCAGTTGTCAGGTCAGCATACACATGCAGGAGTTATCTCGAGCAGGTGTCAGCATGTCAAAAATCTGCAATTCATTTCTGTGTTTTTGTCCTTTTGAAAGCATCATTTGAATCCATGTTGGGTTTTTTTCTGTGGCAGCCACAACGTGACACAAAGGCTAGAAACAAGCAGGCATGTCATTTCCATGCCCATTTCCAGCATAATAGGGAGGTAGATTTAATATTAATTCATCTATTTCACATAAAAAAAGAATTTCATCATTCACTTCACAATACGGTTCAGATCCTGGCTGAGAAAATACATACACACACAAACTGGCACTGCCACAGCAATTAACCAAGAATTCTCTGAAACCTGGCATGAGGCTTCCCCGAGTTTTACACTGTTCAGGTTGACCATGTTGAACTAATGACGATAATCAGTCCATTATTGTCTTGCAGGACAAGGAGGAGGAGAAGACATTTACAAAAACAGTCCAATCCTGAACACACAGAGTGGAGTCACTCGGCTTTGTCACAAACGCTCAGTTTCCACCAGAGCAACAAGCAAGGCAAAAGAAAGAGTACTTTTACCTCTGCACTGCAATACAGACTGGGACAGTATGACAAATTTATACCATTCCCACAATACATACAGTTTCAGTGCCTGTGTGTATATGGAATATTTCTCCTGCTAGAATCAGAGGAATGACTGAATAAACTTAACAAGATTGACAAGTTTACTCACCAGGTTTCTACTAACAAGTAAATAAATACATTGATCTTCTCTTGGTTTAGATAATAAGATGATTTTATGACAAATTAAAGATTGATTACTGCTTATAAATTTAAGTCACTTTAGAGAATATGTCTCAAAGTTAGGCTTGAAAATGCACTGTACGTCTATATGTAAACATACATGAGATACAAATTCATAGACATAGGAGCCACTGTCTGTTTCCTCTTTTCCCCTCTTTTCTTTTCTTCAGAAAGTTTGCCAGCATGGTTTGTAGGGCGTTTGGTTGAGACAAGAGTATTACCCAGTACTGGGATTCAGCAGGATGCATTAAAAAAGTGACACGAGCATGATGTTTGTACTTTGATGTGACACTGAGACAGCAGTCACTGCGGTTAGGGCTAAAAAAGATCCCAATCATTAACCCGGACATTCATTCATTTATCCTTTAGTAGTTCCCTGGTGAGCATCATGATGGTTTAAATTAAGCGACAAGGTTATTTTTATTTTAGGTAATACACTAGAGTATAATAAATTGTTTAGGAAAACAGTCATGTGGTCAGCTCTAGTTGAGACCGCTTTTGAACTCGAGTGACGTAGCTGAGGTTGAGGAACGGTCAGAACCAGAATTTACACCGTGGTGACACTGCTGGAAGTTTCACCTCTGGGTTTTTCACTGGTTTCCAGTGTTTGCAGTGGTATAATGACACAGTTCACATTTCATCCAGTTTGCACTAGAGATTTGGATATTTAGAGCTCTAAACAGATATTGATAGTGGCACTATACATGAAGAGGAAGCTGGGCATGGGCATCAGTTGGAATGAAAACAACTGCTTTATCCAGCCATTCTACATTGTTTTTAGCCCAAGGTTATAGTTTGCTTCTAGTGTCTTTGCATAGACTTTTTTCATATACTTTTTTCACCAGTTCTTTCCGTGATGTGTACAAGAGATAAACAGAATGATACTTTCCAAATTTACAGACATCTACAGACCTGCCAAAGTCTATGTTGGCAGTGTTTCCATGTCACTAGGCAGTTTTTGTCGAAACACCTTTAAAAGCATTGCTGACTTCATCTCTTCACCTTCGGATTCAAGCGTTCAAGCAATCCTTATATTCTTTATTCTCCTGTACACACAGTTTATTGACGTTTTCCCTGCAGAGCATCATTCTCACCTTGAAGAATTCCGCTGCTTAAATAAAGTGAACAATACTTGCTACACACAGTAAATCATACAGACACAGCAAAGCGTTACCATAGCATGAGGTTTCAAACTTGTATTTAATCCAATTTATCCACATACCATGTACAAAATCTGCATATGCACTGGATTTCAGCCTGAAGTAAAT
>JAOTRN010000016.1:6654902-6665718 GCA_028566695.1 Bagroides melapterus
CAAGATGCTCCTCCTGTACTTCAAAGGTTCATGAAAAACCTTTCATGTTCAGAAAGGAAAGTTCAAATTCAGAGGAAACATTAATTTTGAAGAACTGTTAATAATAAAGATTGAGAAGATTGGATAAGTTGTGTTCCTATACTTAATGTTCCTATACTTAATGCGGCCCAGCCTGACCCAGACTTTACCTCCAGCGGCCCCCAGGTAAGTTGAGTTTAAGACCCCTGATCTAGGTCATTCCACCTACTGGCATGTTTCTTGGGATATGAGACATGGGACATGGACAAGACAACCACAGGAAACCCATGTGGACACATAGAGAACAAGCACACAGACAGTAACTCAGGCTCAGGATCAGACTGCATAGGAGTCCTAGAGCTGTGAGGCAGTAATGCCACCCACTGCACTATTAAGCTGCCCAGTACAGAACAGTATCACTCTAATAGCAGAAGACATGATAAATATGGTCCTGCTGGTCGTTATTCATGATTGGAACTTCAAATTCCTCTCTTGTAACAGGATCTTTAAAATCCTTTCCCAGTTCTGGCCACAAACCTAATACTATCAGCCCACTGTTATAAGGGGCTTTAATATCTGATTATGAACACTTAACAACAGTTGGCTAGGTTGGCTAGACAACTCTAATGCTTATGATGTGTATAATCTTCTTAGCAGTCATGTCCTCAGCAGCATGAGGCTGTGCAGCAGCTTGTAACATCTTTCAGCCACTGAGCTTAAACACATCGTGGCAGATTAGAGACTGAGGAGAGTTACCCTGCCCATCAATGGGGAATATCAAAGCAGAAACCTTCTTCTTGTGCTTCTTTGTTGTTCAGCCCACAAATGATATGCACACTGATTTTCTGGATATTTGGTGGTCCTTTTCTCTTCTACAGGTTTTGTTTGCATGTGTCTGCTATGGATTAAACTTTATTCCAAATGCATACAGTATGTATATATTGTACTTGTTTGCAATGTAGGCCAGATATAAATTTACCACCATTGAAAACATTTCAAATATATTATTGTTGCTGAAATGTATGTATCATTAAATAATAATAGAACCTCCCTACTAGGTACTACTGTAAATCTGAGCATGGATGACTCATGGGACACATCATGTCTTGAATATTTATTGCTGGTGGGCGTTATAAGTGAGAATTGAAATCACACAGATATTCATAGTTCCATACATACTTACCATTCTATTTCACACCTTCTACCCAGCAGGGCCAGTGAGAATTATCTGCATAGTGTAGGTAGTTAAAGGGCATGTACTTTTCATTTAATATAAACATTTATCAGCATAGTGACTGGTATGTGTGAGTTGCACAGAGATGCCTACAAATTCAAAAAAAGACCAGTGCTCAGTCGATTTCCCAAAAATTTGTGCAATAATGAATTCAATATTAAATAATTAATTAAATGTATTACTTTAATTTTCTGATTCTGACAACTAACTCAAACCAACAGCAGCATACCATAAAAATCATATAGCACCCAGAAGACAGCTATTTGTCAATGAGAGCGGATGAATTTTGGTGACAACTAAGCAACATGACCAAAGCTCAACAAAGTTAAATTTCTGAATATAAGCAGAGAATTGATTTAGTGATAAAAAATAAAAGTAAGTACTGGTGGCAAGCACAGGCGATGCACTGCAAGGAGGCATTTTATACACAAACATTTACAAGTTAGGTTCAGTAATAGCAATTGCATTTTTTCTTAAAAATTTTATTGATCTACAAAATCACCCTCACTTGAATTCTGAATTCTTAGAATGTTGTCATGCACTCAGGCTTTCTTACTCTGATCTTGGTCTGCAAACTTCGTTTCACGTAAACTAGTATTTCACAGCACTTAGACTGTGGCACAAAGCTATTAACCCAGGAGTGCCTAGTTTTGGTCCTGCATTTCTAGAGCCCTTCACAGTTGGACGATTTCTCTGCTTTAACACACCTGATTCAGCACAGCCAATGATGACTGGGTTTAGAAAATGTGTAGGTGTAGAAACACCAGCAAACTGTGCTGAGAAATACAGGTGCTTTCTTAATTTAACCTGCAGCACAACGCAAGTTTAGAGTGTTTTGTTAATTTCTGCATTACATCTGCACTGCAGTTGAGAATATAGAATAATGACAAGAACATCAAGAATGAAGTGTTGGTAGAGCACTATACACTTCTTCTATACAATTTTGCACTCTAAATTAGATATACAGTGATATTACATTCACTTTAATAAAGGTACAATAAGATTTCTGTATTAATGGTGCAGAAGATAGAAGTGTATATACATACTATATAGTGTATATTTGTATAGGTTTTATATATAAACCGGATCTCTGTGACGTTAATCATGGCATGCTTTATGGCTTGCAGTATTACTGCTGATCTTTCTGGAATTATGAATGATGTGAAAAACAAAAGAGTGAAGGGGTGACAGTTCTGTGGGTGGAAATAACTTGCGGATAAGTGAGGTCAAAGAAAATGACCAGATTGGTTTGATCGGCCAGGAAAAATTCTCAAATATTCACTCTTTACAACTATGCTCAGCATGTACCTACTTAAACATAGCTGTAGACCAAGTACACTCCTTCATGGTAACCCCTTAATGCCAGTGGCCTCTTTCAGCAGGATAAAGCACCTTTCAAAACTGCAAACATTTTTCAGGAAATGTTCTGGAGGCACAAGAGGGACCTACGCAATATTAGGCATTTGGTGTATATACTGTACTCTGTATATGAAATATAACATTGATTAAAGGATAAGCCTAGGGTTTTTGTGAAAACAGACCACCACTGTACCCAGGGTTCTAGCATCTTAGAGCATGGTTTATCATTCGCAGTGAAAGCAGCAGAATCCGTCTGCACTGACTATAGCGTCTGCTGTTAATATGGGCTTCTGTCTGCTTGAACAAACAATATGTGACCTTTTTATTATAAGGGTCTGTCTGAGTTAAGATTGAATGACAGATATAATCTTATAATATTAAGGTCACTGCTTATAGCTGCACCTACAAGACGAGACTGCCATCTGTGACTAGCATTTTAAGGGAAACGTATCACAGGTTAAAAGACACAGACCAAAAATGACTGATTTTTTTTTGCAGGTTTCTGCGTATGAAAAAATATGAAAAAAGTAGAGAGAGAATGGCATACTTTTAAGAATTTTATTTCACAGATGGTGTGACTCATTCTGAAGTAATCAACCCTGTGCAGAGGACTTTGAAGGGGAAATGCTCACATTAACCATTCTATAGAGTCATTTCAAAAGAATGTGTTGAAAAACAATTACTTAAAAAAAAATATTCATTAATAAATGCATCAACTCATGCAAACTTTGCTTCTGGGATTGAATTAAAAAATGTCAGGCGCAATCAGTGAGTTCCCTTATAAATGAAGTTCATAAAGTTCCTGTACAAAACATTTTAACACTACACTCACAGTCATTAACATTTACATAAAAAAGGTTCTATGTTTGTAAATGTTAGTGTGGCTCTTGATTTTGTGCTACTTGGGTTTATTTTGTACACTGGATTTTTAATGAAATATGGAGATTACAGTCCATTCTGAATAGCTGTCACCTTTGACCCTATAGAAGAAGGTCCTTATTCAGTAAGGAGGGAATAGCTTTCATATAGCTGCTTAAGAATGGATAATTCTGATTATTTCCTGTGTTATTTCTTGGTTCATGCATTTGGTTTTCCACTTCTTGTTTCCTGCACCTAGAGTAGGAGATTGAAACAGATTAGGACTAAATGTCTTCTGGTGTCTTTCTATTAGCTCCAACATGAGGATATTTTGAATTACCATGTGTGGATTTCTACTACCACGCTTTATTGTATGTTGTGTTAGTGAGACAGACTCATATGATGTAATTGATTCAAAAATTCATCTTTGACACTGAGTGACAGGCCAGCTGTTCTGCTCTGAACACTTACTCCCTGATCAGTTTGTCAACATTAGCCACATTTTGTCCTATTAGTGTGATGTACAGGCATGGTAGCACATTTGCCTCGCATCTCTGTTGGGGGTTTGATTCTTCCTCTGGGTACTTCAGTTTCCCTGATGTACTCCTGTTTCCTCCCCCAGTCCAGAGACATGCATTGTAGGCTGATTGGCATCTCTATTTTCTGTAGTATGTGGATTGTCCTCTGAGTGTGTCAATGTGCTCTGTGATAGGTCCCCTGGGACAAGCTCCAGGTTGCCTTTGACCATGTGTGGGATAATCAGTACAGAAAAAGGATAGATGGATGTTCTATTAGTCTATGTAGGTATGTCCCTGTTTGCTATAGTCTCCATATTTTTCTCATTTTCCCTCTAGATTCTCAGTACTCCATATAGATAGTCATCACTTGTTATTAGCCCAGCCTCTCATTTAGATTTATGATTATAGATTTGACATTCCAGAATGTCAACCATAATTCAAGAATCACTTCTGATAAAGAGACTCAGTGATTAGGTCTTGCCTCTGGCTTCCGTGTATTACATTTTCCAAATAATGCAGGGAAGGTTTACTCACATAGTTTCTATAAACATGACACTGGGATAATTTGAAACCCATCACAGAGATTAGTTTAATAGCTACCACAGATGCCTCCCCATCTGTAGGCTTTTATTTAACCTCCTATCTACAGCACAAACATCCTGTACACACTTTATCTCCCAATTTCTTCATGATCTGCTTGAAATAATGTCATTGTAATAATTGTATTAAAGGTGCATCAAGGGCCAGCCACATATTAGCAAGGCTGACTTTTTTCAGGGCCACTGACTGCAAAATTATTTGCTCTAATAGCACATCTATACTTCATTCAAGCAATTGTGTGAGCTAACCAAGTATTATTAGGCCAGGAATTTAAGAGCCATCTGTTCCTGTAGCAGGTGTGAGTGTTGCTAGATGAAACATCAAATAACCTGGAAGCTTTAACCTATGATTACACTAGCATGTGATAGGATGTTTGTATTGCTTGTTGGCCTGCACTGTCCAGAAATGCTTGTAACCAAAGCTTACAACCCACTCTATGACACCACTTTAAAGTCCAAACAAACCATAAAAAAAAAAAATCCCTCTGCTTTGTAATAGCCTTGTTAGCAGATTAGCTAAAACAAACTAACTGCACTAAGTACACTCACCAAAGCAAAATGTTCTCTGCTACTTCCTTCCAAACATAATCTTTCTCTTTTCTTATATTTAATGAGACACCATACAGTATAATAAAGAATCAAATTACCACAACTTTAAAGTTTCTCTTCCATTTTGTGCAAAACAGTAAACAGAAAGTAAAAAAGTTGTGACTACAACCAATATAGGACACTCACAATACATCATCAGAAATGAATAGTTCAGTAATAGTAATAGAGTAACATGAAGATTACACAGGCAGACTAGTTGAACTGCTTATAGAAATATGTGTAGTTTCTTCAGCATTGTGGAGATTTCATGCATTCATTTTTTTTCTTTTTTTTATATAAAAATTAAATTGTTCAACCAAATTAGCTGTCGTTTATACTTGGCACATTCAGAAGTCAGTTTATAACATAATAAAAATCACAATCAGCTGCAGCATACAAAACAGAAAAATAAAACGATCATCATGTTACATTTCATTGGATTTCAGCTGGAATCATGTGTCAAAGTAATATTTTACATTAGATATATTCATATATTTAGTTACATAACTTATATAATATGATTATATGTGTTTGTGTGTGTGTGTGTGTGTGTGTGTGTGTGTGTGTGTGTATTTGCCCTTTTGTAGTCTGTTGTAGAATATCATTACCTGACAAGAAGTCATCATAAGTGCAATATAAATGCATGTGGTTATTTTTTCCACCACTGACTGAGACAGAGTGCCAGTTCCTGCACATCTATTTATTACAGCAAATCAATGCAGCATCTTTACAGCCACTTCAATAAATGCACTAAGTTCCCGAGTTGCAATTCATTTGTTTTATATGGCCTGTGCTTTACAGGAAAAGGTTTGAGCTGTTTGGTTTAATGTAGTGTTTTACGCTGTTGTTCTAAAACTGTAGACATGGCATAATAAAGACAAATTTATAAGCCAGATGCAGGCTCACAGTGTTTCAAATTCAGGCCTGTCATAGGAAATCATGTACTGAAAGTAAACAACCCTGTATGTTGTACAAGTATAACTGTTAAAACATGCACACTACGATGACGGCAGTTACAAAAACAACCAGAAGTAAAATCAGGAACTGTTCTAACAGCAAATGAGCAAGCTGTTACTATACTATAACAACATCTTATGTGTGTATATTTAACAGTTTACTTGCCAAAGCTAAGCTGTTTGTGAAGATTTCTATTCTATAGGATATTATGCAAATGTTCCAGAAGCTCTATGATACAGTCAGTATATGAGTGATATTTGTATATCTCGAATATTAAAAGCTGTACAGGGTAAAGCAACATTTTTCATAGGTTAATAGGGGTTAATAGGTTCAATTTATTTGTATTTTTATCTTGAACATTTGCACACAATCACTTTATGAAGTAGTGTTGTATACTTAGTTCTGTGTTGTCTCCTGTAGTTCTGTGTTTTATATAGCACTATGGACCTGGAGGACCATTATTTTATTTTACTGCAGCAGCTGTAAATGGTTAAAATGACAATAAAAGGTTTTTGACTTCTTGGTATGACAAGGCAGAAACCTAGGTGCAAATTAATGTAACCAATCAACCTACTGTTATGGTTTTGGGAGGCAAACAGAGAATGAAGAAGAAACCAATGAGGACATGAGAAAAACATCTACAAAACCTGCAGAATTTCCACAGAAACTGGGAATCCAGAAGCTATTTCAGTGCCCCTCCAGATAATAAATAATAATCAAAAAATCACCAGAGATGGTCAATTTTATTATCGTTATTATTGTTTTAATGATGCTACTATCAGAGCTGCTACAGTTTTAATTATAATCATGAACCCCATTTACCCCTCACAAATCCCATGGCTTAATAACTTAAAAACATTTAGAATAACATCAACTTGTTCTAACTACATTTTTAATACTACTATAAGTTCTGTGTAATGTATTATTAACCGTATGCTAAAGATGTTGTCTAATAACAACACAAACATGAAGTCCTATATAACTTGTCCATCTGGTATTTTATTTTTGCTAGGTTTATCTACCTCATATAGAGGAGAAGCTTTGAATAGGGTGCTCATAAAAAAGAAGTAGAGGCTCATTAAAAATTATTTAAAGTCAAGGTCTTAAAGCTTTACAGCTGTGTTGTTAAGAAATCTTACGTGCTATACCACTAAACATAAGAATTTCAGTATTTAGTATTGCTTTATAATACACTAACCTTACAAATCATTTGTAGCTCTGTGTTTGTGGCTTTTCTAGCTAATTTATATCAGAAAACTCCATCAACTGGGTTGGTTTATATACACTAGAGAGCAAAAACACAGAAATCAATACAGCTGCATTGGTAAGTGTTGCCCATTGCAGTTTACAAAGCAGGTTGGATTTTTCTGCCAAGAGCTTTGGAAACATAAAACTTGCAAGATAATCCTGTAAGCACCAGTCTCTGTGAAAGAGGTAATGAGATGCATTTATCCCTATTTTCTAACCTTGCTGCTGATATTATTGTGACCCTGAAGGGTGAAAAGAGTGTTGTGTAATTCAAAGGTCTAAAGACAGCACATGGTGATTCGGAGAGCAGTTGGGTAAAGAAACTTGAAACTTCTAGCACATCCAAGACTAGATAACAAATTAACACAACAATACAATTTCCATAGAATTTCTGTGCTAGATTTAAACAGAAGTTAAGCTATAGTTCTTCAGTAGGTAGCAGAGAAGCTCAGTCAGCTCAGATATATAGATCAGCATGTACAAGGCACTTAATTGGATCCTAAAATATTGAAATTCCACTGTGTTATTTGTGACCAGAAATCTTGAGCTCAATATTTCTCATAGGAAGCTCATAAAAAGCTATTCTATTCAACTAACCATTCTGTTTAGAAGTTCTAAATGTATTACATGTAAAAAGAAATAATATGATATAAAATAAGTTCTGAACTAGTGGCATTAACTGTCTTGAGAATTTTTTTCTCAGTTAATTAGCATGGTTCTGGTTAAATTTCATTTCCTGTCTTGTGAGTTTTGCATGATTCTACAATACACTTCTCCTATTGGTGCCTTTTGCTGACCAAACCAAGACAAAGTATAAGTGTGGTTATTGTGTCTGTGATGTATGAGACAATTTTTTTGTAAGATACATTTTATTGCAAAGTCTGGGAGAGAGAAAAACTTATTATGGATTATGGAGTGCATCATACCTGAACACCGCATTAGTTGGTCTTCAGTTGGTCTTGGTCTTGACTCTCTCTCACTTTAAGATGGCCATAAATCTGTGTCAGTTATTGGTGAACTGGCACCAATGTGTATAGTGTAGATTCCTCCATTTCCCCATTCATCCACTGACACAGAGAACCAACTGGAAGACAGAGTGAATTTAGAATCTCAGAAAAAAGGATGGCTCATGTGTGAAATTCAGAAGTTTTTCTTTTCTGCGTGTCATGGTGTTAATTAAGTACACAGGTCTATCAGAGCCTGATTGCTTCCTCAAGATGATTTAGCTCAACGATTTTAATTGGTGCTTTTAACTACTCTAAGAAGATTGAAATTCTTTAGAAGCATCTTTGTTAATTATGATTAAAGCTCAAGTTTGGCCTTGAGGTCATGATTCAAAGGATTCTGTTGCTTTAGATACAGGCAAATGGATGCAAAGCAATTATTTGACTCAGTAGTTCATGTGCCCCCATTAACTTAAATACGAAACTTCGCAACTGTAGGTTTCAGAGGCTAGTAGTAGAGGCACAAATTGTACAAGAAGAAGGAAAACCCTAATGTTGCTGGAACATGGTGTTGTCTGGTATAGTGACAGGTACATCACTCTGAATAATTGAGCTGATCTTTCTTTAAATATTATCTTTTCAATTTTTAATTTTATTTTTATTTTTAAGTAATGAAAGCATAGTATTCAGCTTTAACATTTGTTTACATAATGTATAATGTTATGGGCCTAAAACCGAACCTAACCTGCCCAAAGAGAGCACTTTGAACTGATATGGTTTGCAAGTGATTTATTGAAGCTGTCAGACAACCGAGCAGATGCCTCAGTAGGTGACACACCAAGTGAGGACCAACATATGCCTCTGTCATCATTTGATGACACTAAAATAAACTAAAGATTTTGAGGGAAAGAAAAACATCTTTGGACTAGTCTGTGCTATATGTACAGTACCAAAATTTATACATGCTTTGAATATATTTTTTTTCGCTCTCTTCATATTCTTCAATTTTCCTTCTTCTAAAGCAAGTGTAAGCAGTGAAATGTATACCCATGTAACAATTCTGAATCAAGGTTCATTTTATTAAGTCAATTTTATTTAATATACTCAACAAGAGCTCTTACTTGAGTTTTATAAAAATGTCTCCAAGATGAAGCTGCTTGAGAATATGTGTGGGTAAAGCTTCGTTTGGAATACATTTTTTTCATGTAACACATTACTTGGTCACTGCATAACTGCATATTTGTCAGCTCGTGTGTTAATATCTTTTACGTATATCATCTATGTTCTTTTCTATGAGCAGGTGAGACCAGTGATAGTGTTGAAAATTGAGATCTAAACAATACCATCATTTTTGCCCCAGTTCTAATCCTTCTGGGCAGGATTTTCACTAGATGTTGGAGGGAGCTGTGGGGTCTTGTGCCCATTCAGCCACAAGAGCATTAGTGAGGTCAGGCATTGATGATGGATGAGGAGGCCTGGCACACAGTCAGTGTTCCAATTCATCCCAACGGTGTTCAGTGAGGTTGAGGTCTTTATAAGTCTTGTTATGTGCACAGGGGTATTCTGAGGAAACATTCTGCATTCTGCAACAGGTTTGGCCTTGACCCATTAGTTCCAGTAAAGGGCAAATCACAATGGTCAAGCATACAAAGACATTCTAGACAATTGTGGGCTTCAAAATTTGTGGCAACTGTTTAGGAAATCCCTACATATAGGTGTGATGGTCAAACGTCCACATACTTTCGGCCATATAGTATGCGTACAGTATATAGACTCTGTAGTGAAATTGCTTGTTTTCTTCAGAATTTTTTTCTCTGCTGTTTTCTTTAGGATGATTCAGGCTGGACGTAGTGGTGGTTTAGTAGCGGACATACCTGTCAGATTTAGCCATCTGCTTACTGTAACCCCTTTAACCCCAACCACAGAAACCTAAGTGACTTTTAACCTTCTCACGTGGCCTCTTTGAGTATCTAAATATACCATTTTATAAACACTATTTGTATACTTCATTTATGTATGGAAATGTTAAATAGTTCTGCCTCACAATTTAACAGTAAAAAGGAATGAGAATGACCAGAGTGGCTGCACTATGACTGAGATAATCATGATCTACACCAGGTACAGTAAAAAGGTAAAAGGCAAGCTGTAATTTTGTCTAATGAATCCATTTTTATAATACTCATTACTTATACTTTGACACATTGAACAGGTAAGACAGTGTTTTTCATGTGTGTATAATTACATAAGTTTAAGTGTATAATGTCTTATAGTGTTATATAATTGAAGACATATGACAAAGTTGCACAGCCTTAAATGATTAATATGCCATTTACTGCTGCATGATAGTGAACATTTAAATGAATGGATATTAAAACAGATGTAATATACGCTAAAAACATATCAACGAAATGTCCATTTTTAAAAGTGCTTTAATAAAATAAAATAAAATAAAATTTAAATTTCAGTTCAATCAGTTCACAATATAATTGTTAT
>JAOTRN010000016.1:6703951-6724730 GCA_028566695.1 Bagroides melapterus
TATCTATCTATCTATCTATCTATCTATCTATCTATCTATCTATCTATCTATCTATCTATCTATCTATCTATCTATTGCAGTTGCTCATTAACTTACGACTTAAGAGTAACCTATGTGTCTAGCAGACATGCTGTTAAAACTGAGCATATGCCCAAGAGAGTGGCAGCTGGACCCAGGAGTGGTGTCCCAGATCTGGTAAAAGCTTCATAAAGCACAAGTGGATCCTATAGCTGAAGCCAAATCAATTTTATGCTGACTATGTTGGAGTGGAGCCCGGCAGCCTGGGACAGGACAGGATGCACTTTCTCTGCACCTACTGGGTGAGCAAGTCTTCATCTGAAGGAAAGGTGTATGCTGTGGCTATTACAACACACCACTGATAGCATCTCACTCTGGGATCATAACTTTATTGCAAACTAGCTGAGAGGAGCAAGTCACCTTCAAGTGCCACTAAACTGAATACGATTAAAAACTGCCTTTTGGGCGAATGACGATATGAGCAAGATGAGTCGGAGAACTGCATTGGGAGTGGGAGAAGCTTGCATTGCATGTGTTGGTGGTCAGACGTTTCAGGGAGAACATGTGACCAAAACCATATTACCCTCTTTATCACACAATCATATCATATCACACAATAATGTATCCTATGGACATGGTGTGCAAGGGAATAAATAAAGTTTTAATTCTCACAAACTGGCAGATATCATTTTCTAAAACTTCAAAATTAGTACATTATGACAACATATTTTTTAAAAATCATAATAAAATTATGATTCATCATAATAAAATAACACAATATATCACTTAAAATAGTATTTAAAGTGATAATAATAGGGGCGCTACCGCTAATAAGCTATTTGCTAGTTCAATACTTGGAAAGAAAGAAGCTACAATATTTACAGATAAAACTGACCTGCACTTGAAGCCCTGAACAGATCAGAAAATTTCGAACATTTCGCCTCTTCTTCTTGAAGCGCTTTCTTTTTCCTTGTCCTTTCCCTTTCTCTCCATCCTCACTTTTCTTTTTAACAGCTTTGGCAGCTGCGTGGAGAGGATGTAACATTGCCAATCAAAACTAACAGATTTAGATTCATGAGGAAAATGGACTAATGTTTGAATCATTGAATGTTAAATTCGGAAATGATCACATCAGTGTGTGGGCAATCATATAAAATAAACAAAAGTTAAAAAAAAAAGGCTTTCTGGCAGCAGGCCAAATCAGTCACCAGGCCACTGGGAATCCTCCCGGTGCTCCCGATGGCCAGTCCGGGACTGGTGTGTGGTGATTTTTGACTGCTAACATATTACTGATAAAAATGTCAAGATTTCCATACAGTACAATTTATGAATTTTGCTATTCGTTTAGCATAATATCCAAACCCTCATTGTTGCTAAAGGAGTAACAATTTCAGCTGGATTAACACAGGGTGGTAATTATTCCATCAACATCACTTTGGAGTTACTAAGCAACAAAAACAGCCAACTGATTTGGGAGTTAGACCCTTAAACTGTACATATTTTCTCTCTGGAACTATTAACTGTTTGAATTAAACCATGTCAGATTTAAAAGTGTGAGTGACAGATAGGCAAGTGAGAATGTGGTGTTTACTGTGACAAGTAAACAAAACACTGACTGTTATGTACTGAATTGTGTGTATTAATTTAGGAGTGTTAGATGAGAGTATTGAAAATTCTGCGCTGCAGTGGATAGATCTCTGTTGTAAGAGTGCAATCGCTTTTCAACCTATCAACAGCCACTTTTAATTAAAATTTCTCTGTTAAGGGGATCATTAATGAAACTGGTGATGCACAAAGGTGGAACAAATTTGGTAGCCCTGCCTACCTGAGTTGGGTGCTGGAGTTCACAGTGCTTTCTTTTTGTCAGGTTTTAGTTTAGTTTGGTATAGTAGAATACCATATACAGTGTATTTAATGGCTTATTGCATGCTGTGAAACATCTTCAGGATTTATAAATCACTTCACTAGAGAAATTTCCTAGTTACTAGATGTTTTTTGGTAGTCGGGACTACTGATATTGGTATTTAAATGAATAACCTACTTAGTATTAATTAAGGGAAACTGTGATTAATGTGGAACATATTACTGGGCATCGTTTATGTTATTATTAGATTAAGTAAATTTATCAAGTTTATTGCATTAGTACAATTTAGAATGAGTAAGGTTGAAGTAGAGAAAGGTGGTTTCTAATTTATTCCAGAAAATATGTATCATTGTTTTCCTTCTGTCAGAAGCCCTCTCTCATAGTAAAGGATTGATTGTGGCTCATCAGGAACAATACACTGGGTAAGACCTCTGGGAGTAGGAGCAACAAGCATGTATTTATCATACCACATGCATGAGGTCCAAATAGCCTATGGGTAGCTCTTTCGATAACAAATAATTAATGTTTATTCTTTATGTAGCCATGAATGCTGAATAGACCAAAAATGTTTTGCCAAAAGACACAAGAACAGGAAGAATAGTTTCCTCAAATCTGTATAAAACAAGAAGTATTTCCAATAAAGCTTTGTAAAGAATTGCCTCACACATCAATAAGATTCTCAAGGTTTTCAGAGACACATATAGGTACTATCCATAATATAATTTCCCATCTTTGATTTATGTTTCAGCTTAACTCTCAGTGAGCATTATATTAAAAGAAAAAAGAGTATGTAAAACAGATCGTAACAGTTGCCACCAGGGACATTGCAAGATGGGGGATGGGGAGCAGAGGTGAGTGTATACATAGGAATTTTTGTGAGGGTTCCACTAAGACCCTCAAACTATTATTATTAATTCATATGTATACCATTCCTGCGCTACATCTCTGAATTTCGCCTCTTTGATAAACTCTGGCACACATCTTTGCTCAAAGCTCCCTTGAGCACAATATACATGCAATTTGCATGATTTGATTGGTTGTCTAGGAGCAATTCCAAACGCTAATTGGCTGTGATCGAGAGTGGACTCAGCAGACAGAAGCAGTCATGTGACTGTGGTGAATTTTTGAGTTGCAACTCACATATCAAAACAATATTCAGGGTATCAGAAAAAATGAGATGGACAAGAAGAAAAAGAAACAAATTGAAATGACTCCTCACACATTTCTTTCTAAAGACAGCAAGTGAAAACAAAATTGTTTGAGGCAAAAGTGACCTAATATGCTGATGCTGTGTTGTATAAATAGATGTGTGCTGTGCACACGTCTGCATGGCAGTAAATATGAGAATTTATGTTTCCAAGCTGTTCTTATCTCACTCTAAGCGCTGAAGTAACGTGTTTGAGTCTGAGAAGAATCTTAAGAGATAAGATGTTAGCAAATATGGAAAACTACATGTAAACAATATTTGTAAATATAGATGAATTGTGTGACATTTTCATCAACATTTTACATAGAGTCTCATTAATTTGGCAGAATAAGAAACTGGAAAATATAATACTGATTATTAAACACGTTAAACACTCACTCACTCGAGTGAAGTAGTAGACCAATCAGATTCTACTGCTCTTCTTAATGCTGCTGTGGATGTGTCAGTGTAAGGCCAGAGTGTAGTTAGGAGTGTATTATATACTAACTAAACATTCAACACACTATTTTCACCAGAAAGAACATTTGGCCTGGACTGTAAAAATATATAAAGTGGCCATCTTTATGAATGGCAAGTATACATCATGTATTAAAAATGAATTGTATGGTTAATTTACAATAATAGCAACACCAGTCTCAATCACAATCATGAAAGACTAAAGTATTAACATGTATTAAACAAGTATTAATGTCATTATTACCTCAAATACAATTCGATATACTATGCACATGAACCTGAACCTGGTGACATATCAAACATGGCATTTATAACTCAGAGTTATATCCTTCTTGTGTTCATCTTTCTTGCAGAAGGCTGTGTATTGACACCAGGGAAGAGTTAGTAGAGGCAGAATGTAGAATTAGGACCTGCAAAGTCTGTGATGGTGGTGTAGACACAAAAGAAATGATTCCTGAGAGGACAGTGAGATGCAATCTGTGATGACAGCAGTGGAGGGAGAAAAAGTGTTATGTGCTGAGGGTATAACTGATGATCTGTTATCATGGCCAGAGTCACAGAGGTTGACAAATCAGCACAGGGACCCAATTATTCAAACTCAAACTGGCAAAGACAAATCCTGAATAAATATAACATTTGTAGTTCTCCAGCGTTTAATCTGCCAGTGAGTGAACAAAATGTCCAATGACGTCCTTTCTTAACAATCTTTCTGTTATAACATGTGAAAGATCCAAATCAAACTCAAATTCTGGATGGCAAAGCAGTGTGTGAATGCAATAATACTCAATAAAATTTCCCCTCTGTATAGGGACTTCCCTTCATCATGGACTCGCCCAACAATCTCATTGTTCTTAGGTTACCATAACTACAAAAATACAATCCAAAAGTCTCTAGGTCTGAAATAAAATGACTGTCTCTACTCTCATTACCATGATATGTTTATTTTGTTATAATATTCCTTCTTTGCTTCTTGAATGCCCCAAAGTGAATGCAATTAATGAATTAAATCCACTGCATTTAATTCTTTAAAAAAAAATATTACATAAGTGAGAAACTATGACATGGGCACCTGGAAGTGTTGTCCATTACAAGAGTGGCACAACTGTTAATAAAGGGCTGAACATCCTTTCACTCTATTCACTGATCCTAAAAGAGCTTATAAAGCTCTTTTTATAAAAAAAAAAAAAAGCTTATTAGAGAATTTGATTCAGCAAAATGTCTTTTTAAGCTAGACTGGTGTTATTTTTTCTCCTGTTTTAAGTTGACAACCATCAGGTCTGGATCAAAGAATGACAATGCTGTTGCCTTTTCCAACTTATATACTACCAACTCAATATTCAATAAGGAAGACACAATACTCAATGAATCATGCTGTATAATTAGATAAATACTGTCACCTTTCACTTTTCACTGCTCAAACCCATAGCTCCTGGTCTTGTTGAATGACACACAAAATAATATACTGTGTCTTGTAAAAGTAGTAAAGTTGTAAAGTATTTCAGCCTATGAACAGTTCTTCAACTTGAAAAGAAATATTCTTTACAGAGTCCTGCAACCCTAACCCTAACCCTAACCCTAACACTAACCCTTGATATAAGTGTTGATTGAAATTCAGAGGATGGGATTTGAAGTAGTATTCCCCCATGTAACAAGCAGTCAATAAGGTTCCACTTTTGTGTCAGTAACTTTAACCACAGACCACTGTCTTAATTTTAGTAACTCAGATTTATACATTCAGTACAGAAAGAAGGTGTGAATCAGATCAAGAACATAAAAACAAATTATGAAGATTTTTTTTATTATCAAAATAGACATATTCATTTTAACAACATTGTTCTGGGGTTTTCACTGGCTCGGAGGAACCGCTTGCAGCTCTTCGCTATTGCCATAACATTGTTTTCATCAAAGTATACAACAGTACAGCATGGTATTATGGAGAAAAGATTTGATTACCTGGAATAATCTTACTTATCAAAAGGAATATAAATATCGGGCTGTTTCTCTTCTATTTGTTGCATGTATGAACAGGGGCTTTATTTCACATTTATTTTCTTCAGTGACATTTTTCAATAAAGTAATGAATCATATTTCCATTCTAAGGCCCAATTATTCTTCAGACCTTGCTGTCTTTCTTGGCAGTTGGGATGCATAATCTATATTTTGCCATTTTTCTCTTAAAATTTACATTTTCAGTTTTATGGATAGCTATATTTGGAGCTGATATATTTTCATCTATTCCAGTGTAGTTCATACTTGATTAATTGTACATAATTGAATTGTTAATACCCTGGAAAAATATTTATTAATCTAGTAAGGTGATATTTTGAAAAGAACAGTGTATTTAAATCTTTCAAAACAACCTTAAAGATGCCTCCCTAAAAGTAAAATAAAACTAAGTTTTTGAAGTAGTTTTGCTACCATAATTTGTGCTGAGGCAAAAATAGGAAAAACCTAGAAAAAATATACATTTCAAATGTTTAAATTTGAAGTTTGAAGTAAGGTACTGGAATAAACATCCATCTAGCCAGAGGTGTAGCACTGTGGGAATTATGGAAATGAATTTACTTGTCCATCTGAAGTCTGTTTTTTTGTTATGAGCGTACCAGCCGCTCTGTGATTTGAATTTTTCATCATTTACTACTGTCCGCAAACTTTTCTTCACTTATTACTGTCCATATCTGCCATTATTTTCTGTTACTCTAAAGCGGTTCTGTCCATTTGACATGCAGAATTTCAGTATGGCAGAGGTGCTAGCTGTTATTTTCTGCAGTCATGTATTTGAGCGCAGCGAATCCGTAGCGGCGAGACATGTTCTGCTGAAACTCTTCTTTAAGAGTCTTGAGGCAAACACGGTACTGCTCATTGGAGCGGAACTTGGTGATGTCGAAGCTCGGTGCATGAGGCATGTGAATCATATAGGCATTAGGCAGAACCACAAATTCGTATTCCTGCAAAGGAAGCAGAGGTGTAATTAATATTAATAATTAAAAATGTAGTTATGTAAGCCTTGGAAGAAAATTCACCATCACACATCCAAACCAGTCAATATAGGTACTACTATACTATATACAGAGAAGTATTTAATTGAATCAATGTACTGAAAGCAGTAAATTAAAAAATATAATTAATACATTTGAATTTAAAATATAAATAAAAGTTACTATGAAATGGTGGAGATAATAATACATTTTGTGTAGAAGAATAAAAAGAAATATTTTGTGGGTTGCCTACAATGTGGGGATTTTTGTCTCACATTCATTAATTCTTGAAATATTTGAACAAGTTTTCTAAATAATTTCACCATATTTCTTTATCCCACATATGTTCTCATAAATAACGTAAGTTAATTAGTAATTAATATTATGTAGGCCTTATATACAGTATGATGGATTTGTTGATCTTTAATGTTCTCTTATATACAACACTTGTTCTAAATAAAAGCTGTAAAAGATCCTTAAAATCAGTGTACACTGTATTCTATAATTTACTACATTAAACCCATCATATGGATATTTGTTTTTGTTATTTGTGAAGTTATTTAGTTCACATTAATACATCAGATTATAGCTAGGTAGCTATAGCTTCTTCATGAGCATTAAAATCTTAAGGGAATTTGACTGTCATATAAATATTCAGTGTGGGTACCAGGAGCAGACAGTTAAGAAGGTTTACCTGTGCATCTAACTCCATAATGTGAGCCACTTTGTTCCAGCCAAATCCCACAAACCTGCGGTCGTATTCTGGACTGTCCCTCCTCACCATCACATACGGTTCAAAGTCAGCCTCCCACTGCACTCTGTACGGCGTTGTGGCTGTCCGCCATTTTGCGAAGTTAGTTGGAGCGTGCCCTTTTGTCCAAACGTGGTACCTGAAGAACAAGGAGAAAGAAAGTCTTGAAAGTCTTGATAAAAAAAATGAAAGACTTGTAAAACTTGTAAAGAAAGTCATAAAATTACAACAAGCTTGATAAAGCGTTAATAAAAACAGAACAGACACATTTAACCTTTTAAAATTCAACACCTTTAAAAAAAGACCAGCTCAGCTAAGTTGTGTCAATTGACTTCCATATGAATGCAGAGACCATAAATCACACTGTGTGCTCATAAAAGATGATGTTCTGAGCCCAAGCCTTCAAGGACTTGCCCCAGATACTAAACTATAGATGGCTACTAAATTCATCATGCATCCATGTTATTCTTGGATTAGGAATCAGGGCACATATAGACTATATGGAGAGTTGGACATGGAGAGTAATGAAGATTAATACATTTAAAGTACCCCACAACTGACCTACTGACTCGACTCAAACATAGATATTGTGACAAACTCTTCTGTCTCTCTTCCCCTGACTCCTACACTACACATGATTAACTTTGTCTTTCTCTGACTTTTTTTTCCTCTATCAACAGTGAAATCTTACAAGTCATCCTGCAAATCACCTGCCAGAAGAACCTCTTCCATAATGTTCCAGACCAATTCACCAGACGTCCTTCTACTACACTTAGCTGTCTGTTATCATTAATGGTTCTATTTGATCATGTTCCAAAAGCATTCAAGACTTCAAGTGAGAGCTATTCCCATCCTTAAGAAACATACTCTGGATCTCCAAGACATCTGCAACTACTAAGAGGTAGTATCTCATTTCTTTTTAAAATCCTCAGATGCACAGACTACAATCTTCTGTCTCTCTATCTCACCCAGATCAATCCAAGATCCTAACCAGTCTTGCTTCAAAGCAACACATTTGATAAAAAATGCACCTGTGACCATCACTGAGAAGCTCCATTCCACTAGATCATCTCCAGTACTCATCCTCCTCGACTACAAAATTTATTTGTCCATCTACATGAGTCTTGGAATTCATGGCACAGCATATAAATGGTTTGCTTCCTACCTGAAGAGGCAGTTATATCAGGTGACAAGGCAGGAAATCACATCTGCTCCATGCAGACTCTCTCCACTGGCGTCCCACAAGGTTACATGCTTGGTCCCCATCTGTTCTCCCATGTAAGGTCATATCCTCACATGGATTTTCATAACACTGCTATGCAAATGACCTTCAACTCATTCTCTCCTTTCCTTCCTCAGATATTCATGTATGACTGGCAAACAGCTCATCAGCTGAAATTAATCCCAGTAAAACTGAAATGTAGTTCATCCCAGGAGATAAATCCCCAAATCAGAATCTTGATTTAATGTGATCTCCTCTCAACTTTCAGATCTTACTTTTTGTCACTGAAGGCAACCTTGGAGAAACCATGGACAATCAATTGTTCTCATCTCACACAGCTAAAGTGACATGCTCATGCCAATTTCACCTTTAAAACATCAGAAGGATTTCTCCATTTCTTTCCACAGAGGTCACTCAGGTGCTTGTTCAGTCCCTTGTCATTTTGAGGCTGAACAAATGCAACATGCTTCTGGCAGCTCTGCCTCTGAGTACCATTTGACCTCTGCAACTAATCCAGAATGCAGCTGCATGACTTGCTTTCAACCTTCCCATGTTCTCTCACACCACCACATCGATCTGTTCACCAGCTTCCCGTAACTTCCCACATCAGATTAGAACAATGATGCTTGCATACTAACACAAAAGTGGACCAGCATCTATCTACTGTATATTAATGTACTTTTCACACCCTGCAGTGCAGCCCATTCTTTCTGACTCACTGCTCATTTGGCCCACCATCTGCACAAGCAAGGCATCAAAGTATTTACTCTGATGTGTTCTCGTCACCTGTTCCTAATTGACTGTAATTAACTTGCCTATTTATTTCCTCTGCGTTGCGTTTGGCGGCATGAAGTCCTTGTCTTTTCCTGTTCGGCTCAGTTAGTTTTTCCTGTGTTTGGATTGCTGTTACGGTTTCCTGATTTTTTTGTGATATTTTTCCCTTTGTTTCACTGTTTGGTGCATATGGGCCTGGTTTTATCCATGAAGACACCCCTGTTTCTGACATTGCTATATTTTCTGGGAAAATGCATTTCAGTTAATAGTTGTGCAAAAGCAATAAATTACATTTCCTGCTTCATTGCTCTTTATAGGCTACACTGCTATGAAATAAATAAATTATTGTGATAAAATGCACAAAACAATAACACTGTGTATCAAGTTACTGTACACTCTTCAGGCATGTGTCAATTCTTACAATGCAGTTTTATGGACAAAGCACTGACAATACAGTTTAAAGAGGCTAAAATCCTAGCTTAATGATGGATAGGGATAAAATGTCTACAACAGCATCTGGGGATTTTTAAGACATGCTCAACTCCATCCTCAGTTTCTGAACCCAGTCTGTATTGACGTCTGGCATGTGAGTCCAATCTGACTCTATACACAGTACGATCTCACTTGGACTAATGCAAACCTCTCCACTCTCCAGTTATACTCCAGTTATACAGTTGTACTTCTCATTTATATACTATATGTCCAGACCCATGTGGATCTTCCCCAAACTGTTGCCACAAAAACACAAAATTGTGTGTTAAAGGCACACAATTGTATGGGATGATTTGGTATGCTTATATAATTTCCAACATGACATTGCACTGAACACAGTGGGAACCATGAACCCATGGTTTGCAAAGGTTGATGTAGAAAAGTTCATGTGGCCTCAAAAGAGTCCTGACCTCAACCCCACTGAATACCTCTGGGATGAACTGGAGACTTCCTGCGCAACACTGCTCAACCTCACTAGTGCTTGTGGTCTTGTGGATGGATGATCAAATTTACAAAGCTATGCTGCAAAATCTTGTGGAAAGCTTTTCCAGAAGTGTGGTGTATGGGTAAGAGTATGTGTGCAGAGGTGTCCACAAACATTTGACTATATACTTTTGGCTTAAATTGTTTCTTGCTTTTGTTAATTCATACTACAGCTGATGGTAAAGAAAAAAGCATCCAGCTCAGAATGCATTTTCTATCAATCCATTCTAAATTTAAGGTTTTAAAAAAATAAATCTCATCTTAACAACTTCTGTGCAAGAAAAATCTGGCAACACTGGAGAAAATAAGTGGCATTTTTTAATAAACTGAAGAGGCTTTACAAAATAAAAAAAAATAACACCTGCATAAGTTATGTCACTTCTTCATTGTAAGCACTGATGTACCTTTTGAGCTAGATTTATGCTAGATTTATGCTGTCAGATCTGAATATCACCCTAAATACTCAAACATTTCTCAATTTCTTTCTTTTTTTCACCTGAAGGTAAAGAGAGTTCCCATGTCCAGCTGGGACAGAAGCTCAGCCTTGGATTTGGGAAAGGACAGCCGGTATCTCAGAGTCTCAAATGCAGGCACCACCAGAGCTTTTTTAGTGTGTGCCATGTCCAGCTGTACTACAGATTTTCTGCAAAACAAATGTCATATTTGGATTAGATTGTATAAAGCCCACAAAAGAGCCCAAGTAATATAACTATATTTTAATAAATCAATAAATATTGCATTTCTGGGCATTGAGAATGAAATTGCGAACCCTCATTTTCCATCTACTTCATATTTTCTTTTGGTAGATTCTGGAATTCTGGAATCCCTATCTTGTCCAATTTTAGATTTGGTCTATATTATGTCACACAGATACTTATCTAAGGTGATTGCGGGGTTGGAACATTATAATTACATTAAACATTAAAGGTACTGTATAAAAAAACTCTTGTAAGGATCATTTTACCTGAGGTATTCGTAGAGTCCGTACATGGGCAGGAAGTCGATGTCAGACAGGAACATGTAGGGTGTGTTGACCTGTTTCATGGCGACATTGCGCAGCAGGTTGACGGGGTAGAACTGACCCTCTTTGTAGACGATATGGTATCCCACATTGCTTCTGCTCATGAGCACCTCAGAACCCTGGGCATAGCGCAGGAATTGCTGTGCCTCAGCATCGGACAGGTAGAGAGCCAGACTGATGGGTCCTTCCCAGTGTTTACAGATGGCCTCGAGCATCTGCAGCCTAAGGCATGCAAATAGCAAAAAAAGTATTTGTTAAGATACA
Source organism: Bagroides melapterus (assembly GCA_028566695.1). Taxonomy (NCBI): domain Eukaryota; kingdom Metazoa; phylum Chordata; class Actinopteri; order Siluriformes; family Bagridae; genus Bagroides; species Bagroides melapterus. Next base: position 6,715,482 of record JAOTRN010000016.1, read on the forward strand.
AAGTCTTTGCCACTGAGGGGATTCTACAACCACTAGAATTTAAAGAATGTTGCATCACAATTTCTTTTTTCCTGAGGTAACACAGCTGTTTTCATTTTAAACACACTACAAACTAGTGAAGCGGTATATATGAACAACAAAGGCCAGCAATACATTTAGAGGACTTCAAATTCAAATTGCTTAAAAGTAATGAAGCCATGTATTCCCTTAAGGCATATTTTAAATAAATCACTCGTAGTCTTTATGTGATATTTCATATATGTGTTTTCTGGAGCCCTTTGTTATAGCATTTAAATCCATTTTAGCAACCTCAGCAGATTATCTACAAATAGTAGTAATGGATGCCCCAGTTTCATATACTTACATATAATTAATCACAATATCCTGACTGAACACCTTTTAACACAATGCTAGTCCAAATCTCAGTGTGAACAGTGAACACTTTGCTTTTCTAGATGTGTGCCAAAATGTCCCTGGAGCGGAGAGTGAATGCTTTGAAAATCACAAAATCAGCAGGACCAAACAAACCAGTGACACATTGCTTTAGGACCACAACCAAGTTCTGCATTCCAACAGGGCTTGCATGAGGTCCTGTCCACCTTAGACAGGCAGCATCACAACAACAGAGTATCTTAGTGCTTCATATTCACTCTGGAGGTTGGGTTCTAAGCAGCACACCCACCATCAAAGAGCCCCACACATCCAAGTATAGGGGCTGGCTGTGGGGCATTTTATGATGCAAAAACATTTGCCAACACTTCAAACATTTACCAGGCCCTCACCATCAATATGTTAAAATTGTGAGATTCTAATTCATATCATGCATCCACAGAACTAGTTCATGCACGTGGATTGAATCGATTTGGCCACTTTTCTATAGTTTTCATATGTGCCAAAGGCTGCCATTCTAATACAATGTTATACCATTCTGGCTCACTGTAGTGCCATGGATGTTGTCATGATGTACGCAACTTGTCCTGTCTCTTCTAAAGTATTGCCATATTTTGACAACTGACTCCTATGTACCCCCACTAAGGAGCAGGCAATTCATGACATGTCCACCCTCCTGGCCCATGTTATCACTCATTGTGTCATGGTAAACTCTGAAAAGAGCTTGATTTATTGAGAATGTTTGCTCCTCTCTCACCCCAATATGAAGTGGACATTATTTCATTCACCAGTCGGATTCAAGCAAGCCAATATGTGTGATACCATCTCAGGCTGCAGATTATAGGACTGTTGATGGCAACCACAGTGGTAATTCACTTGGGCCTGCTGAAACTAAGAGAGTATCAGAAGTGTGTTATCACCCTGCAGCTGGAACCCAAATACTTTACCAAAGGCAGAGACAAATCCTTGCCTTTGTGAGAAGGGCAAAGGAACTTAGTTGCTGCTAATGCAATACCCCCCTTACACTTGAGATGGCCAGCAAGGCCTTTGTCCCCAATTCTACTTGTACTAGTGGGTGGTAGTACACCCTTGGTAGTACACCCTGTTGTTTGTTGAAGAACTAAATGTTTTTTCAGCTAGCTTGTACCTTTGCATCTTGTACCTTTCAGGAGTGTCATAAGGTGGTTCATTTATTCATTGCTATATTCTCTTCCCATCTCTATCATCATCTTCAGATTCTAAGCTGAGTTTTGTAAAAGATTATATGGTATGTGTTATATAGTATAGGAAAGGAATTAATCAAATGACTGCCAGAAATATTAGATCACAAAATAAAAATCCAGATGTTCAAAATGTGAATAAGTTGCATTCACCTGTCCATGGAGAGCTGGGCCACGAGCGTAACATCAGTCTGGTCTGCACTGGGCTCATACTCGTAGTGCAGGAAGTAGAGGTGTGTGCGATGCACAGTGAAGCGCTCTCTCCGGAACTCGTAACATGGATCATCCTCATCAAGCTCCAGTAAAGTCTTCTGCAGCTGAAACACCACAAACACGTTAATAAGACAGCACTGAAATGTATATATATTTTTTTTCATTAAGATCCCCTACAATTAAAGTATTCCTCATTCTGGTCAAACAGTAAATCAATCAGTCAATACATACATACATACATACATACATACTTACACACTGTACATACATATATATACCGTATATCTAAATTCTGAAGATGTCATTTATTTCTTGGATTTTTTTGGGTACTTCTATCTACCTACATTCTCACTATTGTGGTCAGTTTCACTCGGACAGCCGAATAACTCCCTCCTCAGCAGGTTGCCATCATACTCCAGAAAGGTCAGATAAAGGTTCCTGAAAAACTCCACATGCTTGTTCTTCACCCGCAGCTTCTTAGGAGAGTTCCAATGGATCACCTGGACATTCAGACAGCAAAAAAAAAAAAACAATTATTCATTAGCCATCATGTTTAGGCATAGACCTTTTATTGCTGCCTGAAATGATGCCAGTGTCTGATTCTGAGAACTTTCTACTCCTGTGAATCCTCTCGGCCCCCGGACCTGCCTGATTCACACTGATACTCACACTTGTGACTCATTGCCTGCTGCTGTAGATCACCTCACCTTTTCATCCCAGGAGTTTTATTAAAAACACACATTATCCTTTCAACACACTTAGTATTGTTTGTATTTACTTTTTATTATACAGCCATAATGATAATATAATGATATATAATCTCATTATCCTATTCACCCAGAAGAGTCAAGGTTTGTTGAACAAGGTTTCCTCCTCATGTTATGGTAAGGAGATTTTTTCCTGTCACTGTCTTGTTCATTGCTTATCTACATTAGGATTTCTGGAAAGCTGATTTGTGTCATGTTTCTTTTTAACACTTCCATGCATACTGACAGTGCATTTCAGGGAAACAGAAGACATAAATCACCTCCAAATCAAGAGAATATTAAATGTAATTTTCTAAATAATAATGATTATCATGTTAAAAATGTTGTATGTTCAGAAATTATATTTTCTATTAGAAATAATAGTGACATGAATTACATATAAACCAGTGAAAAAAGCTGTGTTGCATTTTGCATTTATGCATTTCCTGCACGAGCCATCATTTTAAAACCATATTTCTGATCTCACTTGCCCCTCACCTTGAGGTCAGATACGTCTCTGTAGCACTTTTCGGAGCGTGTGTGATCTGACAGCTGAACGTTCCAAAAACAGGGCAGCTGGTGCACCAGGAAAGGGTTTTGTTTGATGACAGCATTGAAGATATCCTGCAAAAAAAAAAAAAAAACACTTAACATTCCATCAGCTACAAACAGCCCTAGACATCTGTGGACACTACTGAATTGGACTCGTCTCTTTCAATATGAAAAGCCTCTGTACAAAAGCCTTCCCAGACACCATATCACTTAGACTCGCATATTCAATTGGCTACATTAAAGGCTATAATCCAGATAATGTAGAAAGTGATAAAAGAATGATGAATGGGGCTAGTGAATGGCAAGCCGATGAGACTTTGTAGACAGAAGGAACATAGCGGAAGACTGACAGAATAGAGTATAGGCTTTTAACATCTTTATAGCAATAAACAGTAACGCATTACTTCTTTTTATCTAGTGAATAGAAGAATCTGAATACTTTATTAGCAAGCACATAATTGATGTCTTTTGGCATTATAAACATGCCTTAAAAGGAAGCGAGGGACAGCAGGAAATAGGCTCTAAGCACCAGTTAAATTCCTGATGTAAATAATATGTTTAGCAGCACTAAGTGTCTGTGTATGTGTGTGGACCTGATCTGCTAGCGATGTAGACAGCATGCTCATCAGCTCTCTCTCCGCTGTCAGTCTCCACATCTGCTCCCATCTGAGCTTCCTCAAACGATCCAACAGCAGGAGAATTACACCTGCAACACACACACACACCATATCATGAATTATAAATGTGAATTAAATGTTTCATTACATATTTCCTTATATGTACATTTTAATTCAAATTCCATACTAACACAAGTATTTTTAGTTAAATGAGCTTGTACATATCTTAAACTGCTCCAGGACTTAATGTTAAACGGGAAGCGGAATTCAGGTTTTTAACAACAGCTGGAAGTTATTGAATGGTATAATTAATAACTTCTAAAATAAACAGAGAGAAATTTAATAATACAAGCTATTTATATTGTGCAGGCATGCTCCATTGCTTAATAAATCAACAATTAACCAACCAACCTTCACAAGAAGCGGTCATTTCACTGACCTCAGACATTGTTTTTTAGAAGGAAAATGTGTTTGTGAAAAATGACAATATAACAAAAATTTGTCCCGTGTGACAACCCAGAAAGCCTGTGACTTGTAATAGTCTTGCAAGCCCGTGTTTTTTATATCTATATCTTGTTTTTCTAACACTAACTGTTGTCACAGTATTTAAAAGTTTATTTTCCCCTCAGACATTTTAAATCAGTTTTTACACTTACCAGTGTTGAAGCCTCTGCCTAGCGCTGGCCACGGTCGATGGTTCTTCCACAGGTTCCCTAAATACCAGTCACTCTGATTCTCTACCAGCCCCAGCACCTGCTGACCTGAGAGAAAAGACACACAAAGACAGAATCTTCAACAATCAAAACCTGTATTGCATTTTAGTAACTGAAACCTTATATGGAAATTGTGTACCATTGAAGATAGATTAACCTTTATGAAGGATTTCTTTATATACTTATTCAGTACAGATTAGTAATACTGTACAGTTCAGTAACTGATGACCTGTTCGTCATTAACACTATACGTGAAGCCATCTAACTACTAAGAATTATATACTACAGGTACAATGAAAGGTGCAGTTGCTGATTTGTGTAGGAGTAGTGTCTCCTATTATATCATATTTATAGTATTAACAGAATGCTTGCCTGGTGCTTATTGTAAAACCCTGTACATATATGTATACATAAGAAGAGGAGAATTAGAAATGTTTATGATCATATTACACTTGCAGGCCTATTTGATATTAGTATTAGTATTAGTATTAGTATTAGACAGCATTTCTGTTTGGAAATTGTGTTGTTCCTTACTATTTTCGGCCGGGTTGAACTCATTTTTTATAGTGTATTTCATATTCTATATTTACCTTGACAGAAAGCATGGGTGTCAAATCTTTCAAGCAGGAAAATCGAGAGGAGTGGGACAGCTGAAAACTCCTGGGCAACTGTCAGTCATTCCAGAATTACACCTAGATTGGCTCATCTTTTTATTTGGAGGAAAAAGAAGATTGTCCTTTTTTCTGCACATTTTGAGTGATAACGTCTAGCAGTGTACTCTGATATTAAAATGCAGAGCTCTACACCAAATGTAAATGTAAAGGTCTGTAACTGTTGTTTCTTAAGAATAAATTAATGCTACAGTTAACCTGAAGGCATCTCTGAATAAAAAATATCAACTCTCTGCTTTCATCTACTTTGAAGGCATTATTCAAGGGATTCGTTGTTTTTTTTCTCTCTCTTTTACTGTGACAACAAGGGCTTGAAAAAATAAAAACTTTCTCTAAGGCAATGCTCACATCTCATGGACAGGCATTTTTGATAATCTGAGTAATGAGTTCAAAATGTTTGCTCACCAAATTCAAAATGGATTATTTACTAGGTTCCATTATTCACACCATTGACCTTACTGCATACTCTGTAGATTTATTTATTTCCATATGCTTTAGTCACTGATGAAATGTATATCTGTAATTGCCTCATGAACAGAAGATCTGCTGAGACAGCCAGAGAAAATCATAGCGGTTATCTACTAGAGTTTTAGGCTCTCCAAATACAGTTTTCATACCTGTAGGCTGTCAGAGAAATATACTTTTGACAATATTTATTCATTGTCCATACCTGCTTATTCCAGGAATACCGGGGTCACAGGGATTAGCTGGGGCCTATCCCAGCCATCTACGGCAAAGGCAGGGTACACCCTGGACAGGTTGCCAGTCTATCACGGGGCCACATTCACACTCACTCCTGTGAGCAATTTAGAGATGCCAATCAACCTACAAAGCATGTTTTTGGACTGGGGAGGAAACCCCTGAGGCATGGGGAGAACATGCAAACTCCATACACACATGGCGGGGACGGGAACCGAACCCCAACCTTCGAGGCGTGAGGCAAACCTGCTAACCACCATGCCCCCCTTTGATAATATTTAGTGTTTCTAAATTATAAGGGTGTGGGGTTGTAGATTTTCTTTTTTTTTTAGATTTTATTTTTCAAGGCTTCAAGGACACAAGGCATCCAATCTCATAAAATATCTTTTACTTTCATTCTGTTTAATTTTTCACAGCTAAGACTCTATTGCTTTAATTTTGTAATGCATGACCAGAAAATATCCTTATAAGATGAGACAAACCTGCTGACTGTATAAATTCTATAATGAAATCTTCAGGGAACGTTAGATGGAAGAGTTTGACTGTCTGTGATGACCTTGTCATTGATCATTATTGTGTGTCAGCACAGATATTCTTTATTAAAGCAGTAGACTGATAGAGGTCTCCTTGGGCTTAGACTCTGATAATTACATTCATGAGATAAATTATGTTGATTTTCTATACAGAGATATAAATAGCTGTTCCTAACAGGCAGAAACCTAAATATGGTTTCAGCTTTCATGGGCCTGTGATGCAATGTCAATTGTGCATGGAAAGTTTTACTCTTTGTAACTGTTATAAATCTCTAAATTGCCTGTATTGGCTTTTGTCTGAGAGGCCAGACCACTAGTGAATACAGTGTTGATTTGAGGATCAATAAGCAGAGAAGCTAACAGAGAAAGTTAATTAGCCATTTCAAGGCCAGAGAGGTTACTGTCTGAGGCAGAATAAGTGGCTCTGGGTTTGGTTTGAATAAGCTTAAAGGCATACATTTCATTTAACGTTAATGTGGCTTATCAACAAATTCTATAGTCTTAAAGACATACACCCATAAGCAACATAAACTTTGAAGTGTCAATACACAGAGCATAACTGTACTATTATGATCATTCTTTGCCAGTCTATTTTTATCAGACTTACTTTGTCAGTGCAAGCAAAGGCTCCAAGTACGGTGGGTCATTACAAATATGCTGCATCTATTATTTTTGTAAATTTTGTGTCTCGTATTTTTTCCTCTAATGAGGTATACATCACAGTGTGTAGATTAGAAATGTGAATTGTTCATGGTTTTATTTCAAAAATTGAATATTTTTCTAGTTGTAGCCAGAGAATATCAGTTATTCATTATGTTGTGCTGGTAGGTCAAGTGCAGTTTGTCATGTAGGAGGATACACATTAGATTTATTTAAATAAGCTATTTCAGTTCAGTATCATTTTACTACACTTTTATATTCTTGATTTCAAACAGCGATGCAAGCTATTCACTGAGTCTCTCTCTACATAGATTTCACTAGGTTCAGTTTCATTAGGCTATTAATGAGCTAAAATGGGCAGAAATGCAGCCTAAAATCCATCTAGTCCCTGTAGAACCCCACTGATTGTGTTAATGGCTCCTCTGGAGAAATACCCATACACACAATCTGGTTACTCTGTTAGGGGGTGAAAACTAGAGCAGGAGTAGAGCAGTGTTGGCTTGTGGAATGACTGGTGTACTCCAAATGTCCCACATTACTTTGTTAGATCGAGATTTACATTTCACACTTTCATAAACTCACAAAAAAGTGTAAAAACTGTATCTTTATTTTTCACTAAGGATGGTATCTTTGTGCTTTTAATATATATTTTACCTGTAAATGGTAGGCAATATAGCTTTTATAAAAAAGACAAAGTATGTAATTGAATGATACATACCTTTTAGAGTAAGTTTAAGGTATACTATACACACCTTTTTAGATTTAAAGTAAAACAACCCAGCAAAAAGGCTAATTACATTTCAGCACACCTGAGAGTTTAGCTACATATATTTCCTATTATTTTCACTGAAGATATTGAAAAATGAATAATAGCTACTGATAATATAATTTAATGAGAACGACTAAATAATAAGCTGAGACTACAAGAGCTGAGAATGATAAAAAGTTATCCAGATCCCAGAAAACAAGATTTCTCTTGAACAAAGGCTCATAAATATTTTTGTTCCTTCTACCTTCCATAATTTCCTCCAGCTTCATTTCTTTGATAACACACTGGTCTGTCAATCTTTCCCCTTTAGTAGTGAGGAAGATTTTGCAGAATTAAGTGCTGTAAGGTACCTACACGCTGTATGAGGATGTACATGCAAATGGCCAAGGGGGTAATAGTATTAGAGAAATGTTTGAAGAACTGCCAGGCTGATCCCAGTTCCCTCTATGATTTCTCTCCATAATCCCGCCAGGCTCTACATGCTTTCCTGAATGCCAGCTTAACTCTCTTAGCTGCTTGGCATGAAGTGTACTACCACTTTTCCCTACGATGTTTAAGGGGACAAAAAAATCATTCATGTTTTAAATGTAGCATACATTCAGAACAAGGGGATTTTAAAATAAGCTCAGTGTTAAGAAACTGTCCTTCATCTTCTGTATAATGTTTTTTTTATTTAATCAAATACAGAGCAGGTCTAATGATGCACCTAATGAATGTGGAACACTGTAAAAAAAGTGAATAAATAAAAGTGAAAAAATACCTTTGAATTTGTGAAAGACAGCCCACAGCTCAGCGATGTCTGTGGCGAAGGTGATGTCGGTATCTAGAACAATGACTTTCTGTAGGTTTAACGGCAGCGTCTTAGTCAGGACCAGCTTCATCAGGCCATAGATACCCGAGTAATGTTTGTTAGGAATCCACGACACCTCAGACTAACACACACAAAGAGAAAATATTTATCATTATACATGATTAGCAATTAAGTAAACGGTTTTTACAAGATAGAATTAACAAAGCATTAATTCATATAATTTTTTTTTCTGTAAGACATGGCAAGGGCTCATCCAGGAAACTCATGGTGCAAGATGAGAAACAGAAGGTATCTTGCTCATAAACACCCCAGCAGGTAATCCATTGAAGAATGTGTGATTTTGGAGGTCAGGGGGAGGATACTTCACAGAGACAATATCTAGAAGATTAAATCTTGATTCTGTAAAGCAGCAACACCACTACCTGCCACAATACCATGTATTCACCCACTGATAAAATATAGTTCATTAATGTTTAACCAAAAAAAGTGTAATTGCAAAGATTCACCTTCAATTCATCAGCATCATAAAAGTCCACTTGGACAGCTGGCACCATCCAGGTGTGGAACAGGGAGGCCAGGATTTGCTGGGCGATGGAGTCTGTAATGAAGTGGAAATGGAGAGGGTTCCGTCTGTCTCACACACACACACACACAC
>JAOTRN010000016.1:6732396-6744033 GCA_028566695.1 Bagroides melapterus
GAACCAGACTCAACAGAGAACCCATCCTCATTTGGGTGATAACAGGTGACAGGAATAAACAGTCACATTGTGTGTGTGTAGGAACTGTAGTCACAAGATCCATCCTTATCATCCAGTGTTCCTTGAACAGGCTCTCGGTTTACTGCAAGTCTGACCAGGAAAAGTGGTTATTAAAGCTGAATGAGTTTAAACATCATAGAAACATTAGTAGCTGCGTCATTATGTACATTACATTCTAATTGGTAATCCAAATGAGTGATGCTGGGTGACAGTTTTAAATTAGCATTAGCCCTCTCCCTCTATTGACAGTGTAAACATAACAATTATGTTTAATCGTCTGTGAATGGAAGATTGGCAGAGTGGACAGAAACAATAAGTTGCAGAGAGGACTATAAATAGGAGCCGCAGGACAGACAGATAAGGTACAGACCTGCCTTTTCCACTGCAATTTCAAACATTTATTTTAGAGAACATGAACAACAAGATGCAGTGAGTGTGCAGGAAACACTGATACTATAACTTCTAGAAAACTGCTCAAAATCGTGGAAGCCTAAGAAATCTGTTAAGTGTTATAATGTTCCGTCAGATTTCTGCAGTCATAACCTCCAGATATTTCAAGCCTTTGGTAAGCTTATGCTACAGTATGTAAGCAATGACACATTAAGTAATCGTACCACATAATCACTATGTTGTTTGAAATAATAATGGTTAGCATCCTGCAAATTTCACAGAAAGAGCATTTTTATTTTCAAACCCTACACAGTTTAATTACACACCACTCTATAGTTGCCTGTTTTGTTCTTACAACCCTGTGCCATCTATGTCTCTTGCTATATATTTTTCTGTCTCTACGTTTCTCTCTTTACACTGTGGGACTTTGTTTGGGAGAAGAGGAGGAGAAATTGGATGAGAGCTGAAGTTCATGGAGGTTACGTTGCCAGGCAACAGTCTGCCGTCGTGAGAGAAGCATATTCAGATTTGTAAGCAAAGGACAACAACAAGGCCGGCACAGAGAGGGACAGAGAGAAAGAGCAAGAGATAGAGACTGTGTGTGTGTATGTGTGTGTGTATCTGTGGGTGGGTGTGTTGGTGTGTATGCTGGAAAGGAGAACTTGCTGAGCTGACAGAAAAGGCTGAGACACTAGACTGGTCCATAGCTTATGGCATGGCACCACCTTCGGTTTTGGCTACAGGAGTTAAAAATAAACCAAAGGATACTTCTATATAAGTCTTGGAAGGTGCAGTGGGTACCAAAGCATGATGAAATCCTTACCTGTGGAACAGGACAGACTTCACCAGGGTCACCACATCTCTACTGGCATTATACCCGGCACACACTATGGCCATATGAATTGTCTGGAGAGAATAAGTACAAGAGACATTACACACAAATTAAAAAAAGAGAAAGATACTTTCACTCTTGCAAACGTAAAAGTAGGTAAAATAGTTTCTATAAAGCAGGATTGCATTATTTGGAGATCTCACAACCCTAAGTACCAATTTGTTTCTGCAAAGCTCCACTAAAGGGAACACTGATGTCTCTTTATATAAATCTCAATGAAATTTTTTTTTAAATCCTCTTCTTAAATGCGCATTGCATACATTAGTCTTTCATTACTTACATATATAGTTATCATGTCATAGACTTTTAATGCATTGCTGATAGATAATTACACCAACATGTATTCAGTGATGTATTACTTGATACTTCAAAGCGCTTTTATATGTCACTATGGATAAGGACGTCTGCCAAATGCCTTAACTGTAAATATAAATGATGTAGTTAATAGCAGTAGTAGCAGTTTGTAGATAGTAGTTAATAGACAAGTATGTTACTTCAGGTAAGTTGAAACTTCAAGTAATATCAGATACTTCGATTTTAAAATTCATAATAACTTCAAAATATATATATAAATGCATTACAGTGGACAAAAAAATAGAGGTTTTGTTGAAACATGATATATTGAAGCATATTTGTATAGAACAGACCTAGATATTTAATCGGGTCCTTTTGTTTGTCTTTTGTTAGTCCTTATGGGTTAAGAGTTAAATCCTGGAGGTATTTTCCATGTCTTACCTCACACTTATCCACCACAGGCTGAGACACACAGTCAGAGCTATTTCCCAGTGAGATTCCTCTCTGAGCCTCTGCATGTCTTGAACCCTCTCTGCCAAAGTGGGATTGGTTGCCATGGCGTCCACTGCCATACTGGTTTCCATGGGTGGGGTTCCTGGGTGGCTGACTCAGCTCTTTCCTGAGCGCTCGGTTTTCCTCTTCCACCTCCCGTACCCGTAGTTCCAGGGCAAGCGTAGAGGACTGAGGCTCCAGTGGAGACAGAGGTAGCGGCTTCACTGAGGGCAAGAATGTGTTTTAAATTTGTACTTTTTTAAACAGCTTTTTCAAATTTTTATAATCCTATTTATACTGCATTTTTTGGAATTCAGCTCAACAATCAAGCATTTAAGAGGGTACACTTGGTTTTGAGAAAGGAAAGCCTTGTTGAAGATTCTAATTACAACATATAATGGTTTCCGAAGCGGCACAAACTTAAGAATATTTAAAAGGAATGTTCTGTACAATGTAATTGACAACAAAAATCAAGGGTCCGTACCAGAAATTTCACTCACAATGCAATGGTAAATAAAAGCAAGAAGATCCACATCCTTTTCTTTCAATTTCACTCCAAAACACACCCACACACGATTGCATCTGTACAGCAACAAAGTAAATGGGGGTGTAAGCTCTTATTGCTCTTATTGATCATGTTCAGAAGACAGATAGCTTAATGTATGGCATCATCACTCATCTCAGTACTACCCCTGTGTGTAGTGTTCCTCAGGGATTGAACAGAGAGTACAGAAAACAGAAAAAAATAATATGGATACTGTGGCTAAAGCCATTTATTACTCTAAGAACATTTTCAATACACTCCTAATCTACCATTCTTTAACCTGAGGAATGTTTCAAGCTCTTTTTCTCAGGCTTCCTTGGCAGAAAGTCTTAATAGATACTATACCTAAGCATCATAACATGATACCAAGAGGCTGCTTTGGCTGTAACACAAAGCCTAAATTAGATTCATTTACAAATCTGACACCAGAGAACATCTGGACAGAATAGAGGCATTAAAGAAATATATGACAGACAGTCCATAGAAGTGCAAATAAACCAGAGGTCCTCTGACTTGGTGAATGTGTGTTCATAAGTGACATATGATTGACTTTTGTCTCTCCTTCTTTTGTTGGTTGAGCTTGTACTCAAAGCAGTAAAGGTTTTTAGAGTAGCTCTAATATTATGCCTAGCCCCTTTAGTCAACAGAGTGGACGATTCATTCTGAACAGCTCTTACCCACTTGGCCTCAGACACCCACTTTCAATTAAAAACAGATCACTGTTGGTTTGTTTTTTTGATGCGCACAATTAATTTCTCATCACAACAAGAGGCGGAGAATTCTAACTGCAGCCATGTCGTGAGAGGTGGAATAAATGCAGCAGTAAATTACTTAGGAGCAATGCATTGGCTAAATGATCCTTGCTACTATGTCCTTTATCATGTTTAGAGGCTCTAATCAATTTGCTGAAGGATTGAGTCTGTGGCTTATATCCAGACACCACAGACAGTGTGTCCTCATACATAATTATTACGGGTGTAATGCAATGTCATTATCTGTATTTGTATCTGTGTAGTGCTCTTTTTGTATTTGTATCTAATAACATAATATTTTACAAGATATCCGTTCTTGTTTGTTTCCATTCCAGAAAGATCAATAAAGAACATAATATCAAGATGTATGTACACCAGCAATGTAAGTACAAGTTTTAGAATAACTTTAGAATTAAATATTTCTTGGAGAAAATGATTTAAATATTTGGTATACTGTTCTGTGCACAGCACATGGTCTACATGAGCTTTATGGAGCAGGGACTATATATATAGAGCATATATACTGTATATTTTGTATAGAATAATGGAACAAATATAATTTTATAAAAACTCATAGTGTATCTGACATTTGTTGTAAGGTGAGAGTCGGCTCAGCCAGTTACGTTGACTACAGGAAGACAGAGAGCAACCAGAAACACTGCCAGACTAGATAGCATCCATCATGTGAAGCCATTATATTAAACAATTAATTAATTAATTAATAATCAGTGCTTGTTAATCAACTTGTTAAATAATTACTTTACTTAGTCAATAACATCTTCAGCACTTCATGGGTTTTGAAAATTTTTTCTGATGCGTTGTTTGGAATTTCACTTCGGTCACAAGCCCTCTGACTGCACTTACCAAGAAGTCCCAGTGGAAACGGAGGTCTAGAGGGCTTTTCGGAAACTTAAAATTTGAATCACGAATGCTTCAGTGCTCTTTGTGCCTGATCCCATCAAACCTTTCATAGTTGAGGTTGATGCCTTTGACGTTTGGGCTCTGACAGACCAGAACAGTTGTTTTTTTTTTTCTCAGACCAACACCCCTACAGAGCATGACAAGGACAGTGGGAATCACAAAGAGCCAGCAGTTAAGTTGACACTGGAAGAATGGAGTTTCTCTTTACAAGTGGCTAAGCACCCATTTGTTTTTGGTCTTACCACAAGAACTTGACATATATCAAGAACTCATAATGTCTCAATCCTTGATGGGCCAGGTGGGCTCTTGTTATTTTACAGGTTCAATTTCATTCTGTCCTGCTGGCTTGAGTACAATAACATAATGCCTGTTATAAGGTATTAACTCCTCCACTTGATTGTGAATAACTATTCACAAGGAAGACTGAGAGAGAAATAGTCAGACATTCCTACAGCAGAGTTCCTACAAAGGAACAACTTGTCTTGGCTGAGACTTTTAGTGGGCCTGATCTGATCTTTTAGCTAATCCTTGAGCCCTTGGCTTGCTCTGTCTGTGTGTGGCTCACAGGGTTAAACTTTCACTTTTAATCCCTGGGGACCTTAAAATGAATACTCCACCTACTGTCCATACCTGTGTTCATATTTATTTAGGACACAGTTCAATCGGAATAGTTCAGTCCGTTCAATCTGAATAATGTACTTACATTAGGTCACAACCCTAATACATATTGATATAAACAGCACTATTATGTAATGATAATTAAATAATAGAGTATGATGTCAATGTTCAATGTCACAGTGACTCATTATGTTTGATAGCAATATGAATATGAATTTGATTATGGCTGTTTTTAAGGGAAATTCACTAAACATTATCATTCATGGTGGTGAGGTTAACAGGCTGACTAATAAGATTTATAATAAATCTTCAATGCATGTAGCGTATAACATTAATGCAACTTTGTAAAGACAAAAAAAATGGTCTTCTTTTCCTCTAAATTTTGTTTATGCCTCAGTGATTTAGTAGAGTGTAGAAAAAATAGCAAAAAAAAAAAAAGATCCATTTAAAGTCACAAATTTCAAGGTTCTTGTATTTTTTTTAAATTCCTTATAACATTCCGTATTTGTAATTTAATTATAGTTCTGGTTATTGACATGAATGAGCCTTCCTGTAGAAAATCAAATTTAAATTAAAAAAAAAATATTTATAATATTTGTTACAACCAGTTCTATAAAACACATTAATAAAGCAGTAATTAATGGATTAATTAATTATTTTTCACTAAATACACATGAATAATTATCTATTAATGTATTTGTATATTGCAGCCTTAAGATAAATAACCAAACATTGAATGGTTAAAAATGTTCTTATAAATATGAAATAAGGAATTGTGAGAAGTGTTGTGTATGTGCTCACTTCATAACTACAATATTCAGTTTTCTGATTAAAGGTAGACATTGATATCAATCCAGTAAAGAAAGTTTGCATTTATTCTTAATCCATGGATAATGGTCCCATTGTAGAAGACCAGTGGGGACATCCATGGGGAAAGTCAGAGTTCTGCTTTGACATTATTGCTGCAGACATTTAAACTATACTAATGATGGGACACATTAAATAGATTATAATGTCAGCTGAAATCACTGAAATGATCAGGTCCATTTTCAATTACACTAGACTTTTTTTTAAGTTCATTATATTTCTTTATTTATCTTTAGATGTTCTAATGAAGGAAATCATACTACTCTTTCAGGGTTTTTCAATACATGTTCATTTGTATTCAGACATATTTGCCCTGAGCTTTGGGGAGGGGACTGGAGGAAAAGAGCCATGACCTTGGCACAGCATTACATCACTGTTATCTTAATATTATTTCAATATCGAGTCAATGCCCCTTCATGGAAGGGTAAAGCAATTACCTTTTGGCTGCAAGCCAAGATTAAAATGTCTTGGAAAAGGGCAAGGGAAATGATTTTGCATTCTTGTCATGCTGCCAGAGGGTAAACTGACTAAGCAACTGGGCCCAGCGACAGTAAAGACATAAATAAATTGAGTTAAGTGTCAAAACACAAAGAGATAGGTGCATTCTAAACTATATCCTAGCAAAGGATAAATCTACGTCCTGTCTTATCATTTGCTAGAGCAGAAGATCTATAAAGCTGATTAAATTTCACCTTTAATTTGGTTAGTTATATTTTTTTTTTTTTTTTTTTTTTTTTTTTTTAATTTTTCATTTAATAAATGCAAGGTTAAGCCACTAGAATAACTGGAAAGAAAAACTCGTCTTTCTTGACCTGATAAATGCCTCCTATAGCCTGTGCTACTCCCAAACACTATGTGGCAAGACAAACAGGCAGCACTTCACTAAGCACTCAGCTCATAACAACAAAAATCTCAAATATTATATGGAGAGATATGGAATAGGTACAGGTTTGAAAAGTCAGCAGAACAAGTTAAAGAAAAATATAACACACTACTACATCCTAAGCAGTAATGTTCCAGACAGAATTACATCATTTTCCACCATGGCACATTCAGCAGTTTGACATGCCCTGCTCTTGTTTGAGCAAACTCACATGAATGCTGTAGATTTTCTTTCTCATCACCACAAAGTGAGAGCAAAAATTCAAGGAATTGCATGGATTTTAAACAGAACCAAATAAACAAAGCAAAAAAAATTAAAAACCTCTATAGATATATAATCAGCTATAATGATGAGTCATGCCAAGTTTGTGACTAGACTTTCATGAAAGATTTTATAAGCCAGGACAGTTGGATGCTTTTGATTCTCCTACACACATCTAGTTCAACTCATCAGGATTAGGAGGAGTACAAAAGACGCACCCGCCCTCCAGCCATACTTTTTAAGTACACTGTAATGTCTGTTCATTCATGATTAATGGAAGAGAATGCACATAGAGTTTCAATCTAAATAGAGCGCAATCAAAATACATGCAAAAAAGTCACAAGGTGCATGCAGATTTTATGTACTTACTGCTTTTAAAGCTTGTTTAAATTTCAAAATAGTTAAGCAATGTTAAACAGATTATATTGCTGATCTTCTGAAACAGTACAGCCCATTCTGTCTACTTTGCTTAGTTAAGGGAGAGAGGCTCTTAATCTTATAGTTTCTGAATGAATGAATGAGTCACAATTCATTATGTGAATGAATCTCACACACACACACTTAATATAGATCCAATCCCAGCAGAGTAGTAATCAGTTGGAATTATTGCAATCTCAGAATTTGGTCATCTTATTGCACAAAATCTGTTTTTGCCACAATGTATAAAACTGTAATACTTTCAAGAGTTAACTGTAAAAAAATATGTTCATATGGAGAAAGCATGCTTAGTAGACACTCTATTTCATACAAATCTTCAATTTAATTGTACTTTGTCCTGGATTACTGATGAGTCTAATGGGTTGGCTTTCTGGGTCACTCTGATTGATGTAGAGCTTTTGGTTACGTAAAGGCACTCTTCTCTGTATTTAGCTAACAGTGTAAGAACAACAAAGGTCAAACTGCCAGATAGTATTACAGAAAGCAAACATTCTTCATAAGGGAATGTTTAATGTGCTATTTATTCAGGAAGCATGTCATGCAAGGTTCGTTCAGATGGAAATGAGCATATTAATGAGCAGAGTAATAAATAGAGAAACAAAGTAAAGCAGAAGAATATTTTCTTGCAAAAAAGCACAGACTTCCTACCTGTGAAGTTGGTAGCAGACAGGTAGAGCCAGGTGAGGGCCGGGATAAAGAGAAGGATGATGGAGGCTGCCAGGAACTTCCTGCGCCCACGACACATTCCCAGCATCCTCTGCACTGAAGAGAGTGGGCGTTCAGGAGGCTGATAGACCTCTATTTGGGCAGCAGTTGTTAGCGGGGGGGTACATGGCATTGACTGAAATAAAAAAAAAGGGAAAAGGAGCAAATATTATATGAACCGTACAGGATATGTTTGGGATCAAGCTAGCCAGTTCATGGATCAAACTGTCTCCTATGATAAGAGTAATCTTTTTTAAATATTATTTGGATAGAAGAGCTCACCAATTCTCACAACTCATTGTTAAATGAATGAGTGTCTGCTTATGTGTTTTCTTTCTTTTTTCCAGTTAATCTCTCTTCTGAGTCTCTTCATACAGTAGGTAAATTGTTCTATCAATCAACATTATCATGTCCAAGGCACACTGACCATTTGGAATACAGACACAGCCCTAACACTGGAAACTGTGCATTAGACAATGACTCACTTGTCTGTATGTTGAGCTGTTTGATAAAACTTGTATTTGCTGCTTTGTTAATATGCTTTTGGCAGGCATTTAAGTAAGAATTTTAATTGTCTAACCAGATATAGCCCTTTCCCCAACCTCTGTTCTACTGATAATTGATGTACGTAATTCTTAGCCTGTACTAAGCCTAGTACACAGTACACAGTAACTCAGAAAGATCATTTGGATATAGTTTAGCAATGCAGTTCAATCAGTCTGCATCTGATTACAGAGTCTTCAAAGTTTTCAAGCATTTTGGAATTTTTTTTCATAGTTCAGCAACGGTGAAACAGCCAGTGAAACTCAGACTCATCTGCTATGATGCGCACTAGATCATTGATCCCAATGTATCAGCTATTTATTTGTGTGGAAGGGCAAGCACAATAATATTGTTTCTGTAAGAAATTATTTGGCCTGTCATGGCTAGATGGTTGTTAGGAACAGCAACAATAAACATAAATATATGATTCCTTGTGATGTGCAATATAAAAATATTCTGTATACCTCCAGTTCTTTTTGCAGAACAAACAATTCTCACTGCCTACATTTTCCCAATTATGCTTTCTTACACATTTTCTCTTATTATTTTTTTTATATATATTTTATTGTCACGACAGACAAATGTTTCATTTATTTTCATGAGAAAGTAAGATTTGGGAATCTGACACACTCTGCAAGATTGTGATGATTTGCTCTGAAGATATTTTCACCAAAAGTAACAAACATTCAGCAGCATGTATTCAGACTATGAACATATAATGTACTATTTTTCAGCTCATAGAAGAGAAAAGCCTTACAACCATCTCCAGTAGCAGCTCTCAGAAAAAAAGAAAGATTTCTGCTTGTACACAAAACTAGCTAACTGAAACATAAGTACATACTGATTCTTCAAGGGTACTACCACAGTATTGCTTGCATTAGTGTGTAACAGTGAAAATGTTACTTGAAATAATACAAGACAACTCGAAATGCCTGGCACTTCAGGCAGGCAGATTTTGGTTTCATCCTTTAACCTCCAATTGAAGAGATGCACATTTACACTCAACCCCAGGCAAACTATGGTGACCTGACAAAATGTCAAACAAGCATACAGCTACTGCTACTGCTCTATATTCCTAAGGTTCTGATATTCTTTCAGTGGTTCCTCTAGAAACATCAGCCATATCAGTGTTATCATTTTTATCTGGTTGAAGTCTATGTAATTCAGCTGACCAAGGTGCATTGGGGAGATAGTGGAGGGCTATAAAAGTGAATGACATGGCTATTAATTTTAGAGTAGATGATGAGATTGATGGCAGAAACTAGGCTGACCCAGAAACAGGTGCTCAGGGAATGTAGGGAGATAAATTAAGAAGTGCAGTCAGAGCCCAGAACATCACAAGCAGTGAATAAATGTTCCATAGGTCTAAGTCTATATACAAGGACTTGAAAAACTCAATTTAAAGATATTTTGCTGTAAAACAAAACACATTTTGTATGACAGAAATTCTGTCAGTATTGTCACAACCGATTACAAGGTCTATGCTTCTGGTACATGAGATGCCTCTGGCTGAGAATGGTGAACATCTCAGGCAAGACTGTGTGCTATAGGACTTCTGGGTAATGGGTACTGTCAAGCTATCTGGAAGGACCTTCTTAGACAGCAGAAATGATATCTGTTCCATCTCTTTTCATGATTAGCATGGATGACCCAAGTCTCCCTGTTTGTAGAGGAGAGTGCTGAGGACACGGGCCTGGTAGGCCAGCAGTTTGCTTTTCTCTATCGGGTGCCTGTTCTGCCAAACTCTCCTGCTGGTTATGTCAGCATCCAGGGACAAGGTGACTACATAGTCTAGACTGTCAATCTCCTCAAGAGTGTGTCTAATGATGGTGATGGATGGGGCTAGGATGCAGTCCTGCTTCATGTCACTACTCACTGTGAAGTAAGATGTTGCACCTTTGAAGCAGTCATTTTCTTGTAGATGGAGGTAAGCATGCCCAGCAGGTTGACAGCAAGTCTTATGTAGCAGCTCAGTCCACCACTGCTGATCAGGTTACATGCTATTGTCCGGTGGATGAATGCAATTTAGAGGAGCTTCTACTTGCAGGACTAATGTAACTGGTAAAAAAGATCATGTCCACTGTGGATCGGCCAGTTCTACAAACCACACTTAGTCTCTGGAGAGACACAGAAATTGTTAATTGTTCCAGTCACTTAATCTCTCATGTCTTATGGGACATATAATTGCTCATAGGAGAGCCAGAGAAGCTTGTGGAAGTGTGAAGGCAGTGTGGAATCCCCACCATTCAGGATTTCATGTAAAATTTCATTATCCATTCCATTAACAGTGATCTTCCCACATGCAAGGCAGTCAGTGTCTTTGTTGAGTACTTCCACTGTTGCCAGTGTGTCCCACCTTGTTTGGACTTCAGAGTGGCAGTCTGGCTGGCTGTTGGCCATGGCATTTTTAATGCCCTCATATTATTCTTTCTTACATTGTTCTTGCAATTTCTGCATTTGTATGCAGTTGCACAAGTTGAACCAGTAATTGTTAGTGCATCAATGGGGAGGCAGTTTCGCAGGCTTTGCTTCTTGCAGCTCTCAGGGGATCCCATGTGCTGATGCTGGGATTGTTATTGTATGCCAGCAGAGCTTTCTGTTTTTGCCTCAGTCATTGGCTCCATTACCTCCCAGTTGGCCTCATACCAGTAAGCATTTCTGCACTCTGTCTTTCCAAAGGCTGTGACAGCAGAAATGTATATGGAGATGGGGCCATTTGATTTCTACCGTATGTTGCTGTGTTCTTGAGTGAAGCCTGCGAGTGCATCTACTACACAGCAGATGAAATTCTCTGATTTTACTAGGTTGGACATGCAGAAAGAGTTTTGATTTGTAGCCAGCCCTTCTTCTTACAGTGATGTACAGTACTGTGCAACAAGCCTCAATTTGCTGGCTAATAAGATGCTGTTATGACCATTTGAATTAGTTTTTAACCAGTATCTGCCACACCCTGTGTTGTACTGGTGTCCTGCAACAT
>JAOTRN010000016.1:6807710-6819761 GCA_028566695.1 Bagroides melapterus
GTGAAAGGGTAAAAACTGTCACATAAAAGCAAATAAAATGATAATATTAGGAGGAGAAAGACTTTTAGTAAGAAACATGACATCATGTAAAGTACATGTGAGAAATCCTTAAAATTGAGAGAAAATCTATATGTTCACTATATACGTTTTTTCAGTATTTTTTTCAGTATTTTTTTCATATATTAGTATTTCTGTTATATTTCTGTTATGTTATGAGCAAAAAAATTTTTTAACACATTGGAAATATACAGCTGACTTCCCCAGTCCTCTCACAGCATCATTGAAATGTTATGGCTGTAATAGCTTAATATTGCTCAATATATGTTACCTTTACTGTGTCTACATCATACACATGTATATACAACATGTAGCAGGAACCCAGTGTTCTCAATCTTATGCAGTGTAATGCTCAGACATACTCAGATATTCATTTAATTCTACCACAGAGAACAAAAAATGCCAAACTAAACATACAATTATTGGCCCAGGGTTGAGTTTAGGGTTACAGAGCCTACACAGTTCGTTCCTGCTCCTCAAAGGTTATTTAAAAGTATTCAAGTACACTATTTTACTTCCTGTTAGTAACCATAAACTGCACATTGAGACAAAGCTAAAAGACCTCATGATGTCATGATGTGAAGTGAGCTGGGCTAATATAGAAACAGATCATTTTGTTTTTCATGAATACAAATGCTACGTATGTGTCCCATTTGTAAGTTTCTTTTGCAAAGACATTTTTTAACATCACACATTGTATTCACATTCCAATGTTGAGCAGGTGGTAAGCATGCATAGCAGAGGAGTAAACTCAGTGCACAAAAATATAATTTTTACAATGTAGTAGAGATGCTAGCTCTCAATATACAAAATAATCTACCAGACTGTAGAAAATCTCAGTTGTTCAATATCTGTAGCATCTCGGTTTTTAAGATCGAGCTTGCATCCCATTGTGCAAATTTTATTTTGATGTATAACAAGTCATCAGAAATCCTTTAATTAATTCCTAAATCATTTTTCATTCTTCTTTTTTTTAAACGTTTGTTTGTATAGTCAGTGGGCTGATTCATTACACATTATTCTTTTTAATACATATTGTTCACTATCTATAATATGCAATTCAGTAATGAGGCCAAAGCTAACAGAAAAGTAAAGAATGTTGTTATGAGAATGAGAAACACAAGTTGAAGGATTGCGAAGAGTATAAGATGTTGCTATATTGGGGAGATATTTTACATTAGCATACAGAAAAGGTTCTTTAGTAATTCATTGTTAATGTTCTGTCTATTCAGAAAACAGAGAAAAGTAAATGTCAACCAGTAAACAAACAGCTATGACATACCCTAAAACCTCAATTAAAAAAACATTTTCAAAAGTTCAGAAATTCTGCCTAGCAGAGCTCAATGGGTGAAAAACTGTATACAGTATCAATATACATATGTGAACAAGGTATGATTAGAGGGTGCAGAAGTAGGAGACAAAAGCCACAGGACTGTAATGGCTCTCATGAATGAGGATCATCATCTCTCTTCATCCACTTCCATAAATGACTAATTTCCAGGTCATATATAGTACATGTGTTTCTTTTCCTCTAAGACATTGGATGTAGTGGACTTGTTTTCAAACCACAGTGAATGAGATGTAACAATAAAGTGCATTAAGAGAGCAGTGCTGAGGAAGCTGCAATAGGTTTGACACACACCTGCTTAAAGTGATTCGGCTGCCTTAAGAATCATCACCGCAAATTACAGAAAGGTCCTGAGTGCATTTTCATTCTCTCAGCCTTTTAATAGAGAAGAAAAAAATGTCTTAATAGTCTGCATCACAAAGCATACTTCAGAGAAATGAAGAACAAGTTCTTGTTTCCCAAGCAAAGTTCTATTTTGATCACTGTAATGACTAATACATTAGAACAAAATTCTAGGGTTAGGGTTAGGGTTTCTTCAAAGTTTCTCATTTATGTACAGTACCTGCCTCCTTTATATGCAATGCCATCTAAAAGGAAAAAAATGACTGCCTTATGTTTATGTCTCTATGTTTTAATGGATGTGAAATCAAGTCTTCAATCTAATTATAGGACAATGAGAAACATTCAAAAGCTTCATGGTATCTTTCACGTACCCTTCCACATTGAGCCCAACATTCAGATTCAATACATTGCCTTAATGACTTTAATAGTGACATAACTGTACTGTTAATGGTGCAATTTTATTTACACACAATATTAGCTTCATATGTTGCCAGTTCAGTTACCTGTTATGGGTTTTCAAGTACTTCAAGTAAGTACTGTTGCATTTCAGGCTGTTCTTATGAACTTCATCTTCATACTTTAACCTGATAATAATGTAAGTAATAAACTGGTTCATAAATCCATTTACCCAAACACCTTACTTTTAAATAATGGTTACACTCTTGTTTTTTGTGAAGCATAAATTTTCCATTCAAATCCATTAAACATAACTGTACTAAAACAACATTATTGGCATAATATTAAGCCAGCTGATATCAAGTACATTTTATCAGCAAATTTTGCACTGTCCAGCTCACCTCATAAGAATGAAAGTGCCTCCCACTTTATTTTGCTGCTATTTATCCTGTCTGAAAAAAGATGAATATTGGAGCTATGGTGAAGCACATTATGTTGATATGAAATGTGATTCAACAGTTGTGGCAAGAGTTGCATTTGAACAACAAAAATAATTATATCCTTTAAATGAGACTGGTTATAATTAGCAGCATGTCTGTGACCCCTTTCTCTCCCAAATCTAAGTGTGGAAGAAGGGACACCTAAAGGTGGGTCAAATTGTGCTGATTCTCACCTGTGTTTTATTACTGCTAGTCTACTTATTTGTGTGTCTTTGTGTTTCCAGCTTTGTGCTGTCAAAAAGCCCCATACCATAAAAGAAAGAAAGAGGGAGAGCGAGAGAGAGAGAGAGAGAGAGAGAGAGAGAGAGAGAGAATTTTCCCCCAGACCCTTACATACAAGGATTCTACACTGAGCTAATGATTTTGTTAGTATTTGTGTGAAGTACACTATTTATATTTAAGTGGGGCTATATAAATACTGAAAGTTCACAAGACTGGGTGGGGAGAAATGAGACATAAGGCTATGTTTTATATCTTTAGAATACAGTCTTGTCTCTTCATTTGAGCTAAGAGGGAGTGTTGAATTTCCAGAGGTAGTAATACACACACATTTATGAACCAAAAGGCATTTGACAATCCCACTGCCTCAGCATGATTTAAAT
This sequence comes from Bagroides melapterus, assembly GCA_028566695.1. Lineage (NCBI taxonomy): Eukaryota > Metazoa > Chordata > Actinopteri > Siluriformes > Bagridae > Bagroides > Bagroides melapterus. The sequence goes on from JAOTRN010000016.1 coordinate 6,810,956, forward strand.
GGCACTCTGTATTGTACTTTTTTCCCCTCTTCATAAACATGAAGTTTACATTGTAATAATACTGTGGTACTCCAGTAGACCCAAAGATAAACCAAAGATTGTGCCCTTAATTATAAGATTATAAGGTTAAAATGATTGAAACATGATTTAATTATATTGTATTATAATTATATTTTAACCATCTGAGGCAAGCTAGCGCAAAGATTCTGAGGATCTGGTAACAAAACCCTAGGGTATTCACACCTCACACCCAGTTTTCTTGGGAAAGACTCTGAATCCACCATGGCCATGAACAGGATAAAGGGTGACTGAAGATGAATGAACTAAATAGCTCAAAAATATAAATCTTAAACCAAGACACCCATATTAGCGCCTTATTTATAGCCTTATTAGTTTGCAGTTAAAAGGATTTATCTACAGGAGAAACTCTAAAGTGGTGGAATCATTTCATCTATTTCCCATCAGCTGCCTCCTGCTGGTAGCGCTAATATGATACTTACTGATAAGCAAAATCAGCAGCTCCTTCCAAAAACAAAGCAGTAGTGTTTGCAGTGCAGTTTCATTAGTCTGATTAGATGGGAATTGGCCTGAGTAGAAATTGTGTTTACAGAGGCAGCTTAGGAACAATAGGACTGCAGTGAAACACTGCAGGGTCTGTGGATATAGTTTAATGGTGATTATTTCGATGTCAACTGAAGCAAAGCTTTTGTGGATTGCTAAAATTATTAGAATTGTGAAGTGAGAAGTTTTCAAATACAAACTGGAATCAGACATTTTTATTATAGAAAACATGACACGATTTATGACAATGACCATAGATAGGGTTTATGTCACTGAATGAAGTTAGTATTTCTCATAATTTTATTACTGAGTTTAATGCATTTTCCAAGATGTGAAATGGAGAGTAATAGAACTCTCAGAGCCTTTTTTAATACCTCTGAAGCTACTGTAATTTAATGAGGTCAGTGTAGAACAACAGGATTATTTCAACAGTACTGTCCATTACTGCCCAATATGTTTTCCTTTCCTCAACCCTTTGCAGTCCACTGCAGCAAAAAGAACAGTAGCTGCAGCAAAAAGAAAAGCAGCTGAATTCATGAGAAGCTCAGATGATTAATATTTCACTACATATTCTTTCCTCTTTCTCCCTTTAACACGGAGTGTTCATGATTAATTGCCCTTTCTAAAATGGTAACCTCTACATCTCTTGAGACTACAAGTACTACTCTTCCCCTTTGCTAAGATCTTTGGTAAATATGGGCTAAGATCTCTGAAGTGGAGATATGTAATTCAGGAAGTCTGTTTCAACCCTAGTTTGGCTCCTTTACCACAGAGTCTGAGGTTTAATGTCACTTTATTATAGAAGAGTTTATAGGCTCATACAAGGAGAGGTGAATGAAATGTCTATACAGTACTGCAGTTCAGGGGTGTACATATGTTTGCTAAGCCAGAGAATGTGTACTTAGTTTGTATTAGTTTTGTTAGTGCTATAGTCAAGCTTACAAATGATGAAGTAGAAAACCTAAGAGTTCTACAACAGTGCATTAATATCACTCACTTGCCTACATTTGAAGATAAGACCCTCCTAATAACTGAGGACAAAAAAGATATTATTTTAGAGCATCAGTGCTTTGCTGTTCTTTGTATAAATGAGTGTGAGTGAGTATACATCCACACCATACAAAAATATAAACACAATTCAGGCATCATCAGTCTTTATTGGTGTTTTATTACACAATAAAGCAATATCAATCAGTATGTTGGATTTTAACCTTAAACTCTCAATGACATGGGCTATTTAAAAAGGGCACAAAAGTCGTTTTTATTTTGAGGGACTATTATTTCCAGGATGTTACCTATTTAATAGTCCATGTGCTGAAGATATAGCCATTCAAATTGAATCTGCAGATCATTTAGACAAATGGATATGTAAAAATATAGAAAACAGACATTTGTTTATAGCTAATATGTGTACATACTGTATACATTGTGTATAAGCCATGATTATAGCAGTTATTTGGCAACACAGGTTTCTCAAATACTCATTCACTTGATAGGGCACCAGTCCATCAGAGGGAAGTGCCAACTTATTTTATTTTATTTTATTTCATTTTATAATTGTATTATTTAATATTAGTAGTTGGAACTATATGATGGCAGTGTATAAAATTTTATAATTGTTTTGAGAAATGCTCATATATGAGCATATGCTATACTAATGCATTTCCTGTAGGATTGAATCTATAGTATCTAGTAAAATGGGTGTCACAGTCATGGTAATAACTCATATTTTGCAATTCTCTTCATGAAATCAAAAATTATAATATGATTGGAAATGCTGCCTCAGTGCACAGTGCTGAATTCATATTTGTTAACAGTCCATAAAATACATGGAAAAATTAAATGTGGCTTGGAATCCATGGTGCATCCTCCTCTGGTGACCAGTGTTCCTAGGATAGTCTCCATATACACAGTGACCCTGACCAAGATAAAGCAATTACTAAGGATGAATGAATTAATGAACCTTGACAGCAATGTAGATGGTTGACTAGCCACTATCTACTGACATTACTAACATAATGATATTACATGGCATTGCATTCCATAATATCTACTTTTATGCATTTCTTTATTTGTTAGTCCCGAAGCATACTTCTATGATAGCAGTCTGTGTGCTGCCTACCGTAACCTGCTATAATTTTAACATTCATTTTGACACTGATTGATCCTTTAATTATAAAGTCAGTGCTTGTACTTCAAGGTTTAACCTTTATACAACATGCTCATTTTCCCAACCATTCACAAGGTCATACTGTATATTTACATTCAGTTCAAAGGGTCAATAGATTTTCTGTCACTAAATGTCAAATTAGTATCTCTGATCATCTCCTTAGTGAGCTTAACTTTAGCTTTCCGATCCAATATATTTCTTTAACACTAAATCTGTTATTCCAGCTTTTGTCATTTCTTCAGACTTCCTCCTTTGCATCATTTTCCAATCCTGATTATATACTTTGCTACTATATTACTATTAACTATTCCAGTGAAGTCATCTCTGTGACATAAACAGTGGCTTTGCCTACTTCTCTCATCCACTCTCCTCACTCACTGGTTGAACTATAGCAATAAAAATGTATTTATGTCTATGTGAACATTAGCCTATTCAATTAAACCATAGGTATGGGGTAGGGCTAAGCCAAAACTATGCATCTGCATTAACAACCACAGAAATCAACGTATATCCTGTCCATCACAGAGAGCACATACAATGAGCATCAGAATTGGACCATGGGGCTATGGAAGGGGGTAGTCTGGTCTGATGAATCTTTTCTATTAAATCATATTAGCAGCTGTGAAAAGTCCCTAGGGAAGAAATACCACCATGACGCACCATGGGAAGCAGAGCAATGCTCTGGGAAAATTCTGCTAGGAACCCTTGGTTTGGAGATATTAGAGATATATTGTAACTTTATTTTAAACTTTAAACATTTTGAAACATTCTGTTTCTATACTTCTGTAAAGCTGGTTTGAGACAATGTGAATTGATAAAAAATAAATTGAATTGAATTGAATTGGGTGTGCATGTTACTTTGACATGTACCAACTACCTAAACATTCTTGTAGTTCAAGTACAACAATGATATTGCCTAATGTCACTGACCTTCGGCAAGAATGGTTTGTCGTCCTCATGCCAAACACACCAGCAGTGAGATTAGTTATATAAATTTTAGAACGCCATTTCCCAGCATCATTATCTTAAATATTGTATCTTAGATCTGAAATATAATTATTTTTCAATATGTTAATATGTTATGGGATTCACCTATCAGCAAAGTGTGGTCAGTACAGATATTACAGCCCTTCAAATCAAGATTGGGAAAACTCTCTTCTCAAAAATAAAGAAGAAACAAATTGTGGGTGAAGAATGGTCAAAGCAGTTCTTTTTGTCTACTCCACCTCAGACACAGTCCTTTTTAGATGTAGCTGTCTGGTGGATCCAGATGAGTTTTCAATTGTCCAATGCAATTCAGAAGAAAATATTGCTTCTCTGTTTATGTGTTGAATTTTTCCTTTCAAACCAAACTATTCTCTGTTCTGGAATTACATGAAAATCATCATTTTTTTTCTTGTCCTTGTCCTCAATTTGTCACAAAAAGTATAAAGGTTTACATACACAATACATTTTATTTATTGCAACAATTTATTGCAGGTCCTGATTTACATTTGTTCTGATTTCATATATTCTCATTTACTCTTACACCAATGTTTAGTAAACACTTCATCCTGGTCAAAGTCCCAGTGGATCCAGAAGAATTCTGGGTGCAGGAAAGAAATGCAACCTGCAAAGGATACCAATCTAGTGTAGGGAATCGCCATCTTATTTATAGTTGTATAATTTTGTCATTTTTTTCTCATTATGCTGTAGGTGTGACTTAACGATTCACATCTAGGAGCAATTTGGAGCAGCCAGATGTGGGACAAAACCCAGAAGAAACTCCCAGAGTCCTGGGAGAACATGCGGATTTCGACACAGGCAGTAAGTGTGAGGCACTAATGCTACCTGCTGTGATACCATGGCAAGCCCTCTCACCTATGCTTTTCATTTACTTCATAATATATTAAATAATGCTAGCTAGGTGTACAGCCTGTTGTCTGCATCTGGAAAGAACAATTATGACTTGACTTTACACCAGTGACACCAGCCCTTTTCTATGATAGATTACGTAATCTGTTAACAAATAGTATAGGTCAATCCAAGCCATCTTCTTGGTGCTCCTGAAATCTCACATTTTAACAGAGAAGTAACTAAGCACTTGTTTTATCTAATTCATTGCCTGACCAATAGATGACAGCCAAAATTCTTTCACTGCATGAAAATGGACACAAAATATACACTTTTAGCAAAGCTTATGCTTGTAAGTTGGCATCAACTTCAAATTTAAACCATATTGAGATGATGTTTGCTTTAGGACATGATACATTATCATTGCTGGAAGTAGCCTTTAAAAGACGGACAAACTGTGGCCATGGAGGAATGCACATGGTATGGCATTCAGGTGATAATTATTATTAACAGGCCTTTATTAGCTGGACTGATGATACAAGTCTGGTTTGGTCCATGGATTCAATCTGTTGGCATGGAATTCTGATGCTACCATCTGTGTGCATTAACAGAAATTTATTAGATTCATCAAACCAGGCTCGTCTTTTTTCAGCCTTTTGGTGAGCCTGTGCCCACTGCAGCCACAGCTTTCTGTTTGTGGTTGACAGAAGTAGATTTTGATGTAGTCTTCTGCTGTTGTGGTCCACCCACCTCAAGTTTTGACTGTTGTGTGTCCTGACATGCTTTTCTGCTCACAACAGTTGTACAGAGTGTCAACCATACATCCGGATATAAGGAGATCTGGAGATTGTAAACTAAACTATGCTCTGGAAAGGTCAGTTCTTAATCTACTTTCTGAAGAGATTCATGCTTTTCATGATAACTTTGTAGTGTGCTGGTGATAAAATCAAATAGCAATTCATTAGAAGAACTCATCAAAGGCTTAAATCAGTTTGGCACCTGGATGTGGATCAGTGAGCACAATTTTGATGTTATTTCTGTAATCATACTAATGCAATGAAATCATACTAATTACAACAGGTGCAAGTTTCTTGGAATAGTATATTTTTATAGACAGATCTCTAAACACCAACATTTATTAAATTATTATTCTCTGTTACCTGTTATCACAGCTGTCAATAATACTTTTTTCAAATACACATGACAAAGTTTTTCTGACAGTATTAGGAATATTATAATAGGTTACCTCCAGATTATGTTTAAAGGTAAACCAAAAAATCAGTATTCAAGTTTCTCTGTGGCTTCTTTTATCGCTACCCAGGGCAGCTTCCTTATTCATTACAGAGCTCCATTTTTCCCTCCAGTTACAGGTCTGAATTAAAGAGGCAGAGGGAGTGGGTTACATTAATCAGAGTTTATTCAGAGAGAATGTTTTCCACTGCTACGTTCAAAAGTGCTTCGGAATACCTGCCGCACAGCTGTCATTTTGTTCCCTCGAGTTTCACACAAATTGAGTGTTGTTTTTCTACAGTAGAGCATATCGAGCTGATGTGTTTCCGATTATAGAAGGTCCTCAAATTGAATTTATTTAGGTGTTTTCTTATTGGGTCTGTACAAAGGGCTATAAGTATATTGTTTTCATAACATATTTTGAGAAGGGTGCTAAAATGTTATTATTATTCAGTAAATCTTACAAATGTTTTCAGTAACTACAATGAATTTCAGAGCTATGGGTATGTGAGGAATGTAAGTCTGGACCCTGGAAATTTAAGGGATTCAAGCATTATTTGTAGTTTAAAAGATTTATATTAGAATTCCAGATGAAGAAATGTGGTTGATGTGCCTCAAAGCTGGCATCTGTGGACAGCAAACAATATTATCTTATATGTATGTATTAGTAGCGTTGTTGTTTAGTCACAGATTAATCACTAATAATGCAGACCAGGGAGAATGATATTTTAACTATTAATGTGTGTTGTTAATGTATGTTGAGATTTATACATGGCAACATTATAAAGCTACATCAAACATGACTATGATGAAAAGTAAAAGAAAGGAAGAAATATGTCTTTTTTAAGCAGAAATCCAGAGGAACTGTATTCCAACTGTTCAGCTCTAGCACATCTAATGTCACTCAGCACTCAGGGCAGCACAGTGAAACAAAGAGTAGTGTTGCTACTTCATAGATGCAAAGGCCTCGTTTGATCTTGACTACTGGCACTGTCTGTGTGGAGATTCCTTATAAAAACAAACCAGTATCTGGACAAGTGACTCTAAATTAACGTGTGTGCCTGGTCTCCTGAGATGGTGTGGTATCCCATCCAGGGTGTATTCCTACTGCATGTCCAGCATTCCAGGGAAAAGTTCCACAATCCTGAGCAAGATGAATCAGTTATGGATGATGAATGACTGACTGATGAGCTGGACCAGTAGTGTTGGCAACAGTGAAAATTTGAACTGTACAACTGAGGCCCCTATTATAGAGAAAGAACAGATGGAACAGAAACTAACAAACAGCAAAGCCTACACTGAGATTCTTCATAAATCAGGCCTGATGGTGTCTGCACTAATTAATTCTGGGCATAATGTAACATACCATTAATGATGAATGTCTGTTGGGACGGAGAATGGGGCTACAGCTGTCATTAGCTCTTTCATGCATCTGCCTGCAGAAGTCAAACGGAAAGCTTAGTCATTGTGCCTTTCGCTTCTCATCTCTGTTTGAAGATGACAACACTCTCTGACACACATTTATTGTTCTGCTATCACAGTGTCATGCATCATGATATCCTCTTTCACTATTGACTATAGCCATCATGAATATTACACCACCCTAATGCTGAAGGGCACTTTCTTCAAAGTTTTTCATATTCACAGCCTTGACAATCTGCAATAATCCTGCAAGCATCACTGTCAGCCTCTGATGTTTGCAGGATTGACTGGGTTAATATCACACATCTCCAACCAGGTAATATTACAGTCATATTTATATTCTCTATTGAACCTTAGTATCCACTTCTAGAAGTGAGGCATTGACATGCCCCCACAGTTCTAATTCATTCAATCTGACAGGGACTGAAAAGATCAAAAGGCTTTTCATTTTTTGGAGATTATTGCAATTGTCTGTTACCTTACAAAAAGCAACTCATCTTAACTTTCTGACCTTTAAAGCCTTTGGCCTTCAAAAAAATGGCAAGATGTCAATTTAGTAGGTAAACTAATGGATTACACATACCAAACAGGCCGAAAACAGGTGAATCATGTCGTCTGTCAATAAAACAGATGCCAGTATGTGAGAAACGACTTGAACAGATGTCTCTATGGCAACACAGGCCTGTATTTTGGACAGGCTGTGAAATGCAATGACAATTAAATCTATCACACATGACTGCACATTGAACAAAGCATCACACTGGACACTGAGTCATCCACTCAAATCCTTCACACCAGCTCAGACATTGACCTTGCATGTAGTGCCAGGCCTAAGGGCAGATATGTGTGATTTTATACGAAGGCAAAGTAAAATATTCATGCAAACAATACAGGTAAGCATGTGTAGGTAGCTACAAAACAAATAGTGGAATCAGAAACCTTTTTAGAAAAACATTTATTTTATTCCAGAGTAGATCACATAATGCTGACATAATGCTGACATAACCCTCAACTTAAACCAATTTCTTTATGCGACAAGAGAACTTTTATTTAATTCTACTACTATGAACTATACAACTTTAGTGAAACTATTATGAAAGGTATATTTTTAGATGAATGAGAAATTAAGACAGATAACAGGTAGATAAGATAACTGGTAGATGTGCTTTTGGCAGAGAAGGATAAGCCAAAGAAAATTGTGCTGGCAGAATAGATTCGTGCTGTGAAAGTCTTACAGATGCCAAAATCAGCTAGCTACCAACAGAGGCTAGCTAACAATCAATAACTGACCATGTGAGCTGTACTATATAACCAGCAAACTCACTGAGATAATGGAGCACAGCTTGTCATGGATAAAAAGCAGAAGGTGTTTGTGTTCCAGGTAGGTCATTGAGCCCACAGCTGGGTGTTAATTATATTAAAGTGGTTAAATGGCCATATTGGTGGTCATTGGCGTTTTCCAATAATACTGAACCAAACATTTCAAAAGAACTGATTTAGAGCAAGGGTAAAAAGCATACACTACACTTTCTTTATCCATTATATCTGAAAATATTCTTTCCTGAATGCTGCAGGTTTGTATATAGTATA
>JAOTRN010000016.1:6825546-6838210 GCA_028566695.1 Bagroides melapterus
TTGCCTAGTGTTTCTCAGTAGTTTGCCTTTCCTGCTTTTCCCCTCTAATACAGAATGCAAAAGAAACCATCTAATATGAAAATCACTAGCCCAGCAAACACAGAACAGCAGCATGTATAGGTTCTTTTTCAGAGAACCATTTCGTAGAGGTTGATGTTTTGTATTTTAGGATTTGTTTGTTTTTTTGTTTGTTTTTTTATATATTAGGTTTTTTCTTTCTTTATATTTCAGCAATGTTCCCAAAATATACCTGGAACATAGCGTTCTCTAATGGTTATATGAAAAGTGTTGTTCATCAGAGGTTGGTTTAAGGTGCCTTATGGAGCGAGATGATGATTTATTAAATTTTCTAAAGTAGAGAAATAAATAATCCCTAAAAACTTCTTTAACTTATGGCCTTCTGTTTCTCTAAACAAGTACAGCATCTACTATAAACTTTGCCATTTTTCCTGATTCATGTGACTATGCTGTTAAGTATCCCTCTTACCCATCTTTGTGTATAGGTTGTTATAGGTTGTTTAATACCACAAACTATTTCCCAGTTTTTTGTCATGAATAGCCAAGTCATCTCACTTGAAAGAAACTATCTGTTTTAGTCTTTTCTGTCTACTCCATCACTGTCCACAGTGTTTTTACTAACCATGTCATTGTAACTGCTTTTCTCTTTCTTTCGTCTATCAGTGTGCTGCACTTAGTGTTCTGAAGCATGCAGTTCAACTCTGCAGTCACTCTGTGCACCTCACAACAAATAGCATTTGCCCTCTGCAAAAACAGGATCACCCTACTCAATTTCATGGGAGATTAATCTGGAAGCTTGTACGTAACCCTGAGCAATGTGAGGAGACTACAAGAAAAACACAAATTGTGTTGCCAGTTCTCATCAAATGTTTTACACAGAAGGCCACCAGTGATGCTGTGGTGATTCCACAAATGTGCCAGTTGTACTAAAAGGAGGAATCATGTTTGTCTGGAATTTGAATGAAAACGTAATTGAATGCACATGTGCAGTGATGGGGAACTTCTCCATGTAGTTAGGTTATTTCAGCAGGTTGTGTGGAGAGCAATTGTGTGCCCATTGACTCAATTCTTACTAGATTCCTGATTTTAAATAGTGAACACACTTTATATATCTGATTAGAAATGTAAAAAAAAGTAATGGTTACTCACGTAACCCTGGTTCCCTGAGATGATGAAAACGAGAATTGCGTCAGCGTCTGACGCTATGGGAATCCCTTCCCTACTTCCTGAAATCACTGAAGCCTTATTGGTAACGTCCGCGGATGAAAGCAGACAAATGGCGTTTCAGCCCGCCATGTTGGAGTGGGGCTATCTGCCTATATAAGCCCCGCTGAAACGGGGGGCCGGCTGTGCGCGAGCCGCAAGATTTTAGCAACATTCTCTCAACACCGCTAATTCGCTCTTTTTGTGAGGCGAAATATCGCAGGAAAATTGCAAATTACAACTCACGCTGTATAGCCGCAGGAAAGACGGCGCATAACATAGCTTAGCTTACCTTAGCCGCTATCGCTGCAGTCCATCCACGAAGCTCATTTGTTGTTGGGATCAGCGGCCGGCCGTGCGTGAGCCGCAGGATCTTAGCAACGTTATCTCTGTATTTTACCATTCTTCTCCTTCAGCGCAAACTACTCACTGCCCCGTATTAGTTTATCGCTAAACTAATCCACGCCAGTTTGGCTGTATTCCAGCCAAGCACGTAAATCTGATTCCTCTTCTTCAGCTCCGGGAGCTCACTTGCAATTTCTCCCGATCTGAACGAGGTATTATTGTTTGCATCATGCTCTGAGAAGCTCGATGTGAGCTATGGTGTGCAGTCCGCCACTGAATTGCTTCTTAATTATGCGATGTCGCAAAACTAATCCACACTGGTCTGGCTGTATTCCAGCCAAGTGCTTACTTTAATTCCTGACTTCGGCTTGGGGAGCTCGTTTGCGATTTCTCCTGACCCGAACGGGGAATTATTATCGTCCGCATCGGACTCTGAGGAGCTCAATGTGGGCAGTGGTGAGCAGTCTGCAACTCAATTCGCCCTTGTCTGGTTGCGTGCCAGTAAAGCGCCTGATCATAATTCCGCTGCTACAGCTTCAGGAGCTTGTTTTTGCAATTTCTCCTGAACCAGATGTGGGGATTATTATTTTTCAGTATCGGACTATGAGGATCTCGATGTGGGCATTAATGAGCGTCCTTCTTAAGTAGGCTTTTGGCATTTTGGGGAGCAGTGGGGCCTGTGCCCACTCCTTTTCCTTGAGGTTATTGCATCCCAGATCAGGTCTGTGGACTTATTTGTGAGGATGGAACTCAGAGATGCTTATTGTCATATAGGCCCTTAGCCAGAGCACAGGAAGTTCCTCAGGTTCGCTTTGAGGGTGACACTCATCAGTATTGTGTTCTTCCTTTTGGCCTAGTCCTGAACTCAGGAAAACGTGTGCTGTTTCCATCTCAGAGAACCACCTTTCTGGGGTTTGTTTGGAACTCCACCACAAGGCAGGCACGTCTGTCTCCCGCTGCGGTGGCTTCTATCTTTCAGCAGCAAACGCTATTCAGCTAGGCCGAATCCTCTCTGTTGCCGAGGCATGGAGAGTGCTCAGCCTCGTGGACGCAGCAGCCAACATTATTCCTTTGGGTCTGCCTCACATGAGGCCACTCCAGTTCTGGATCAGGGGTGCGGGCTTTCATCCCCGAAGACATCCCCTCAGGTTCATAAGTGTTATGCACCGTGGGCTTCATACCCATCTTATGTGGAAAAGACCCCGGTTCCTGGCCTTGGGTCCCACTCTAGGGGCGTATCATCGTCGCAGGACTCTTTCGAACCCAGGAAAGCGTGTGCTTTCTCTTTCTCAGAGAACCACCTTTCTGGGGTTTGTTTGGAACTCCACCATGGGACGGGCACGTCTGTCTCCTGCTCTGGTGGCTTCCATCTCATCGGCAGAAAAAGCTATTCGGCTAGGAAAAAAAAACTCTGTTGCCAGAGAGTGCTCGGCCACAGGGCGGCAGCATCCAACATTATTCCTTTGGGTCTACCTCCCATGAGGCCATTCCAGCTCTGGCATCCAAACAGACTTCCATAAGGTCCATAAGTATTACACGCCATGCCTTTACACTCCTCTTATGTGGCTACGACCCCGGTTCCTGGCCTTGGGTCCCACTCTAGGGGCGTGTCATTGTCGCAGGGCTCTTTTAAAGACTCCTCACTTTTGGGAGGGCCCTTATCTTTCATGGAACATAAATTGCCTGGAGATGAGGGCCGTGTTTCTGAAACACTTTCTCCTACACCTCAGGGGATGGCACTGCGGTGGCTTCCTATATCATTCATCAGGGCATTCTGCATTTGTGCCCCCTGTTCAGGCTGGCGCAGTGGATTCTGCTCTGGGCAGAGACCAGGTTTCTTTCGCTGGGAGCGATCTTCATCCAGGGATGCAGACTTCCTGTCGAGGCTGGTGCTGAGCCCCAGGGAGTGGTGTCTCCACCCCCAGGTGGTGGAGCACATCTGGCCTGTTACAGACATGGCCGAGGCTCCATCTGTATGCCTTTCCCCTGGTAGTTCTGCTCCCGCAAGTCCTAGCTAGAGTGCGCCACGACCGAGTCAATCTTCTAGTGGCTCTTCGTGATGCTGCGTCACTTGCCACGCCCCAGGCGTCCATTCGCACTTCCTTCAGACAAATAGGAGTAATTTGACGTAGATGCCCTTATATAGACTTACTGGCATGTAATTACTTCACCACCTGTCCTTTCCGAACCATTAAATTGGCGTGTGTGCACACAGAGCTTCTCAAAGCACATCTTCCTCAAAAAAGCATTCACATAGCGCCAACTTGACGCAGCGTCTCATTCCCATCTCAGGGAGCCGGGTTACATACGTAACCTGGTGTAGTTTTCTTGGGCTTGGGATCTTTGGTGGTGTAATGGTTAGCACACTAGATCCTGCGCTAAAAGATTTCGGTTCAAATCCCACCAACCCTTCTTTGGAAAATTCATCTAGCATTTTCTTTATCTTTCCGTAAGCTTTTAGGGTAAACTATCATTCATATTCTAAAACCAGTGTAATATATATGCAACTGAGCAAAAACCATAGCTCAAAGTAAATATTATATTTCTGCAGCATTTAGGATCTTTGCTGGTGTAATGGTTAGCAAAGTGGCTCCTGCAATCGGAGTTCTGCTTTCAGATCTCACTCAACTAGTATTTTCTTTATCTTTCTCTAAGCTTTTGGGGTAAACTATTACACATATTCTAAAACCAGTGTAATATAAAGGCCACTGAGCAATATCCATAGCACAAATTAAAAATTATGGTTTCATAGTAATTGAGATCTTTGATCTTTCCCCAATTCGCTGAAGCCTGGTTGGTAACATCCAAATGCAGTTCAGACCACCATGTTGGGCGGGGCTTTCTGCCTATATAAGCCCCCCTGAAATGCTGTATTTCACCATTCTTCTCCTTCAGCAGGAACTACTCTCTGTCCTGAAGCATAGAAGATATCATCCTTGCTGTAGAAGAAGACCAAGCAGCGGACGTGGCAGTGCCTAAAGCTAAGCTAGGCTAGGTTAGGCTAGCTCCTCTACGCACTGCTTTCCCTGTGGCTATCTGGCACCTATTCTATCGCGAATTTTCCTGAGAAACACACACTGTGTGTTCAAATCCCACTCTGTGAGGCTCTCCCACTCAAAGTGCTCCGCTCTGGGTAGACTATTTCCACGATCCGCCGCCACGCTCGCTTACCCAGTGTTGAGGAGAAAGGGCCGTGCCTGCCCAGCACTGTCACAACCCTGCGTGGACACGGACATGGTGTGCGTGCTCACCAGAGCAGTGGCTGACTTCGGGCTCGAGTGGACTGTTCCAGATGAGCCGCCTCCGATCAGACTCAATGAGTGGTTTTTACAGCCGGGGCTTAAGCGCCGCTCAGCACACATCAATTCTCCTCAAACAGCACTTTCTTCTGTGAATAGAGCAGAGGAAAAAGGATACGTTAAAGTTTCACCACTGGAACGGGCCATCACGGCACACCTATGCCCCCCTTCGGCTGGAGCCTTGAGGGCTAAGGTAACTTAGGTAAGGCCAAGCGGCCCTCATTGCCGAAGTCCGGTCGCTGTTAGAATCAGGGGCCGTGGAGGTGATACCTCCCATCCTCAGCAAAGCGGGCTGTTACAGACATTACTTTCTAGTGCCAAAGAAGGACAGAGGCCTCCAGCCCATTGTAGATCCGAGGCTATTATTCTGCTTGCTCATGTGCAGGCCGTTCAAGATGCTGTCTCAAATGCCGTCTCAATGCTGAGATGAATTCTGTCTCAAATCCCTCCTGGGGACTGCTTCATATTGGTGGATCTGAAAGATGCATGCTTTCATATCCCAATTGCTTCCTGGCACATACCTTTTTTGAGATTTGCATTTGAAGGTTTAGCATACCAGTACAAGATTCTACCCTTCGGATTATCTCTGGCTCCTCGCCTGGCTCATCGAGAGCTTTTTCTATGCCACCTGCAGAGCCTTGGCCTTCAGGTCAACCTCAGCAATAGAATGTTACTGGATAGGACCACACAGACCCCCTCCTGAGGTCTTAAACATTTCAGAGGCAAGAGCACCCGCCACTCCCACAGCTCTATGCTCAGAAATGGTCCATTTTTCAGAGCTTGTGCGGGCCCAAGGATATAGACACTTGCAGTTGTGATGTCGCTCTAGTGCTGATTTTCCTTCAGGAGCTGTTGCAGAAGGGCAGAGCCCCTTCTACTCTTAAAGTGTTCCGATCTCTAGGGAGACATGCCCTAATATTTAGGTTCCTGAGATGGGCCAGGAGGCTGAACCCCTTTCACTTATGGTCACCTTACTGTTGGCCCTGGCTTCAGTAAAGACAGTAGGCAATTTACAAGCCTTTTCGGTGGACCCAGCATGCTTGGAATTTGGACCTAATGACAGCAAAGTAGTCCTTAGGGCAAGAAGGGGCTATATGCCAAAAGTACTGTCCACACCTTTTAGGCTTCAGGTGGTGTCTCTCTCAGCTCTGCCTTCTGAGGAAGGACAGCAGCCCCCAAACCCACTCTGCCCCATTTGGGCTTTGAGGGATTGCTCGGGGGCGTTCCACTGCTCCGAGCAACTTCTCATAGGTTTTGTTGGCTGGGCCAAAGGGCTTCCAGTCATGAAACAGAGAATCTCTAGATGGACAGTAGGCACAGTGGTTCTGGCCTATAGGTCAATGAACACTCAATGCCCCCTGGGGGTGAAGGCCCACTCCACTCAGAGCATAGCTTCCTCAAGGGCATGGTTTAACAACGTCTCCATCTCTGATATTTGTGATGCGGCGGGGTGGTCCTCCCCGTCCTCTTTTGTGAGATTCTTTAACCTGGATGTTACAAACCTTCAGACCTCCATTTTGTCGTTCTAGGTGGCCCCATAGACTCTGGCTTACTTTCATTCGGAGTAGGACTCTGCCTGCCCCAGAGATGGTGGGAACAAGCATTGCAAGTCAAACAGATAGAAATTAGAGACTGCATTTTGCCTGCTAGCATGTTTGTGAATTTTTAAAAAGAATTATAACTATATTGTCACTGTGTAAGTACATTTGGACTTATATTAACACCTACCTTGGAGATATTTCATAGCTAGATACATGCTGGTGCACAAACAGTATGAGTCCAGAAACTGTCTTTATCTGCTCAAACACAGCTGTCAGGACTTAGGCCGTAATAAATCCTTATGTGAAAGGTTAAATAACTGAAATGAAACAGTTTTTTGTTTTGTTCTATCTTGTCTGTTATCCTGCTACAGTTATTTGTGGCACTCAATGTCTACAGATGCATATTCATACACTTAACTGAGAAGGAGGAAGAAAAACAGCAAACATCAACATGGACAAACAATTTTTACTGCAATACGTCCATGTTTAAAAATGTTTTGCTGAGTAAAGCATTTTTTCCACTTTGTGAGCATTTCTGCATTTTATGGTTCTTTAGCTATAACTACTTGACAGTCCTTTAATCTGCATAAAAGAAAAAGAAGGGTAAAAACCCTTTTTTTTTTCACTTGCACCTTCATCTGTGTTGATTGTCGACTCGGTCGCCATCCTCCCCCACCCCTTCATTTGTTCCATAGAGACTCCACGTTCTTTTGATTATTAATAATGTAATTACTTATTATTCTAAAATGTGATTTTTAATATTGGATTTTTGTCTGTCTCTAGAATTTGTATCGTATAGCACCATTAATAAGTATGTTCTCTCTTTTATACAATAAATCATAGAAAGTCTAGTAATGCTAACAAGGCATTTCCCCTTTCTTATACTGAGTAATTAAACTGGTTATTAATGAAAAGATGTCTGGTTTTGTTGCTGTGTTTGCACAACTAATCAACCTAATGCTTCCTGTAGAATAACAATTTTGCTGAATTGTCACCAGCATGCATGTTGTTTCAATAGGAACCATCTCATTAAAATGGAGAATGAACACTTAGGATCAATCATGCCTATTATCAGATTGCTAATGATGCCATGTGGCAGGTTTCTACTGCAGCCAAATCGTTATTTGTTTAACCTTTCAGTTTCAGCTCACCCCCTCCATTTAATTGTTGTGTGAGTAATGAGACTGCTTGGTTTACTCTATTCCATATTGGTATGCATGAGTGAGAATTTGTAAACATGCCATTCTGTCAGAATTGGTATTCACTAGTTTCAACAAGCCCCCACTCTTGTACACTAACTTCCTGGGATACAGCAGCTACAAACAGGTCAGTCTGGTTCTGAATCATCAAAAAAGAACAAGTGTCCAGTTTGTGTCTGGTTTCTGTTTCATGAAGAACATCTTCAGCTTGACACACAGCTCCTCATTAGCATACATTAGGGGTACTGACATCAAAAGATCAGGTTATATAAAATTCCATGCATACAAATGTCCAGAAAAGCAACTGTCATGACTGAATGGTGAGATGCTATCCTTCCTCTGAATGCAAACCTGAAAGAGATACTACCTGAAGCCTAAAGGCACTTTGGGCACATACACCCTTTGGCCTAAAGACAACTTTTCTGTCATTAAGTCCAAACTCCAAGCGTGCTGGGTCCACTGAAAAGGTTTATAGATCACCTACTCTCTTTACTGAGGCTAGCCGACTCCAAAGGTTCAAAATAACTCTGACTCACTCAGGTGACAGCCAAGACAAGAAAGAGAAGAAATATTCAATCAACAATATCTACCATTCCCTATCTTTAGCAGCAAACAGTGCAGTGGCAGTCCATTTTTTTGTACTGTCCAAGTAGGATATGCACTGGTGCCCTGTAGTGGTTTCAGTCCAGAAATTTTCTGTTGCATGACCAGTCTGGTTTTGATGTCTTTTGAAGAAATGTATTGTGAGAATAGACATGAAATTATTGAAACTTTTCAAGCCTCTATCTATTCATTGTGATGTTTTTTGTTATCTTTTGGTTGCTGCTGTTCAGAAAGATTATGTTTTTTCAATTGTACAGGCACATCATCCTGTAAATACTGTATGCCTTCTGATTTCACTTGAAGTCTGCTTACGAGGACCTTTATCATTGCTATGAACAGATAGCATATCAGGCTAAAAGTATTATATTTATGGCAGCATTTTAAATTCTCGTCGTGGGGGAGAGGTCTTATTAGGGATTGAGTCCACTCTTGTGGCCACTGTTTGCATTTCCAGATCCAAATCTTTTGGCAGATTAGTGAATTGGTAAATTCATGGCCTTCCAAGTTTTAGAAGTTTGCTTGTTTAGAAGAATGTTGTCAACACTTGGTGGCTTGCGTATCTTAAGTGTACACAAAGTTTCCTCTACTTCTTTTTCAGGTATCTATATATGCCATTGCTGATTGTTTATTTAATCCAGTATGGTGCTGTCTGGTTGTAACTCATAATTGTATAGCTCTGTGCAGTACGCCACCCATCTGTGTTTAACAGGCTTTTCTGTTAGAAGGCACACCTTTTTTTGTCCTCAGACATCTTGATCCTTGGGTGTTGTGTCTTTGTCAGTGTCTTCAATGTGTTGAAATTATGTTGTTACTTTCTCTTATTGTCACACTGGTTAGAAATCCAGCTTTGGTTCTCTCATCTTCTATCCAAGTTTCTTCTTTGGATTATTGTATTGCTTTACTGCCTGTGAGTCTGGGATTTTCTTCTGCTTTAGCTCCCTTCTTTTGTAACATTACTCCAGGATGTCACACATGAATTGTTTTCCTTTAACTTTTTGTCAAGCACCTCCTGTGCTACCTGATTTGGTATTTACGGGGAGGGCATCAGTGTCAAACACCAAATAGTTCAATACAGCAGACTTACCACCAATGGTTGCCTTAAACCATGCTCTAATTTTCATGTTGAATCCAAAAAATTCCAAAAAAAATGTTCTGTGAACATTGTTACAGTTCAGCCATTGAAAACATGTAACAGTAAATATGCACTTTTACACAGTACAATAAAATACAATAAGATATCAGGATCTATTTTGACCTATCACAGTGACTATCTGCTTTAAGAAATAAACTGTATTGTATATCATAATAGGTTTCCTTTTTGCTTATTTTGCTTATTTATCCTACTCAAACTTTAACATCCTACTCTCTGACTTCAGAGCTGAACAATAAAACATTTTATCTTCGCATTTTATGTTTTCTGGTCCAAGTTAACATACAGATGAAGCCAAGATTTTTTTAAACTAAGAAAAAGGGTGATAGTGTGATATCAATTTACATCTGCAGGTATATACAAACATACACCGATAGGAAAGAGTTGCAATTAACACATCTGTAATTTGTATCTATGAAACCCCACAAACCAGTAAAACATGGAAACAATGAGTAGTTTGAATTCATGTCACCTACAATTTCATAGGGCTTATTGGTTGTTTGATATGCAACAGCATTTCATGGATTTGGTAAGAAAACATACAGTGATTGGTTATTGACTCAGGATGAGTCAGACTTTAGCCATTATTGTTGCATAAGCCCTATAACTGCAAAAATT
This sequence comes from Bagroides melapterus, assembly GCA_028566695.1. Lineage (NCBI taxonomy): Eukaryota > Metazoa > Chordata > Actinopteri > Siluriformes > Bagridae > Bagroides > Bagroides melapterus. Next base: position 6,835,523 of record JAOTRN010000016.1, read on the forward strand.
GAGATTTCAATTATTCTGGACATATAAACATGAATCACTGTGACACAATGTTATGTCGGAGCCTATTAATAGCTTTTGGTAATAAAAGTATTTAGGACAAACAACACATCCACATTTTTAATAAAATACTCATTAGTCTTTAAGGTGGTCTTCAAGGATAAATAAAGGACACCTATACATTTAATTCTAGAGAGATAAAACAACATGACCAGAAATGCAAGGAATGTGTTCATGGATGGACCAGGAATAAAGGTTTGTACTGTGAGTAATTAAGAGACCTAAATTAACGTGCATGTTGCTGTGATTTTCAAACAAATTAGAACAATGGCAACATGCTGCCAAGTGCAAGGCAGTTCTTTAGACTAGGACTTTGAATTTCTCCCTAGAAGCCGCTACAGATGTGTTGGAGTCTGAGTGGATGTTTAGTCTTGCTTCGATGTTAGTCTTGCCTCGAAGCAGGTGGCATATTTGAGGGGAAAAAAAACACAAGGCACCAAATACATTAACATATTCATTCATAATTGTATGATTTTGTTGTGCAATTTATTGCAGTTGTTAATGGCAATTTTAGTGTAGCTAACCCAGGTTTTTTGAGGAAGGAGGGAACCAGACAATCTAGAGGAAACCTATGCAGGCACAATGAGAACAAGCAGAGTTCCTAACAGACAGTAACCTGAGTTCAAAATAAAAACTGCTTACCCTGGAGCAATAACACTGCAATGCTACCCACTGGCACCTGTTACCAATCACACATCAGAAGCACTGATCACAGTGATGAGGAAAACGGAAGCCTCATTGAAAAATCTTCTGAGACCATATGACCACTAGTCACAGTATGTTCAAAATAGAGCGCTGCCAAACATTTGCTCTGAAATTAAATCTTGCCAGGTCGTGGCTCTGAGTTTTGGGTATGCCATCATTCTTCATATCAACAATGCCAGACAAATGGTGTGCATCTCCAAGCTGCCAAATCACTGAGATTGAACTTCAAAGATGCCAGACTATTGGCTGAGATGACAGGGAAAGCTCACAGCACTGTTTATAAGTGTTGGAAAAGATCCTTTTCTTATGTACATTATCCCTTTTTCTTTTTAGAACTATTAAACACTCCATTTTCTTATCATTCTAAAAATTGTATTTAATTGGACTAATTGGCTGATTCATGGCCAAGTATGTCAGACAACTCTCATACATTCAGCCAAGATTTGTATGGAAGTATGATCACAATATAACAAAATTACATTTTCTGTCAGGGCATGCCAGCATGTAAGTAAAATTGACTATTGCAAGGAGCTTCTTAAAACTTAAATTTAAAACCACATCCTCAGGTCCAGCTCCATCTTCCCAGAACTAAATTACATATAATAAGTGATCATGCCCTTCTCTCAGCTGCTAGACCATCCCTCAGCTGCTAAATTTTATTTTGGCCATCTGAAATCTTCAAAAATCAACTTTTATTTGACATTTTCATGAATGTATTATATAATTTAATATCTGTTTTGTTGTACCTTGAGAATTTACATGTAAATAATTTTTTATTATTATTATGGTTTGTATTATTTTAATAATTATATTTTTAATGGCAGTTACAAGATTCTTTATTTTCCTGAAAACATCCATTTAGAATCTCCTTCCTACACCATTTAAATGAGGTCAACCAGTGAAATGAACATTTGTTTCACTTTAAGGACTCTCCAAGCATTTTACTTGTGAATCAGTAGGACGGCAGAATTGAGCTCCTGGGTTTAATTTGGTAGATGTAGAAAAAGATATACATAACTATGAACTAAAGCAAAATTTATTAGCATTAAGCCTGCTCTGCTAATGTTAGATTTTCATCCAGACTTCTAGAATTTTGAGACATACTGTATATACCACAGCATCTGCTGAACTGAACAAATGATGAAGGAAGTTTTAAATCCATTTTCCATACAGACACTCACATCCTGCATGCAAACTTCAGAAATCTTTGTTATGGACTCTTAGGGAGCACAAACCCAGATCATCTTTTTCTGCTTCTGTTGCCTCTATTTGAGAACAAGCTGCTTATGCAGGTTTCTACCCACTTCAAAGTTACAATGGGATTCCTTGCAGTGTTTTTGGTGTCACACTAAGCAAAATATGATTTCAAATGCATGTATTACAAATGCAACATGTATTACAAATGCAACAACACTATTTAACTAGCTAATTATTGGCCATGCCTAAGCTATTCCATTCTAGATTGGCAACAAATTGACTAATCAGCCTGACAAATATTCTTTCAATTGTGCATATATATTTTATGTAATGCTAAAGCATACTATTAAATTTGTACATTCATAAGAGAAATGAGCAATTTCCATTAAAGACAAATTCAAATTCAATGAAAGACAAAATAAAGATGTTTATTTGTACAGAACTACCCATATGTGAATTTCTCATACAGTTCCTACACTTGTATTCTGAATATCCACATGTACGCTTTTATTCACTCACATAGAAATCATCATGTATTGTACTTAATGTCGAATTTTCCTAAAACCCAGTAGGGAGCCACCCACATGTGTGCATAAATACAAAGGTTGCTTCTCATGGCTTTCACTATTCTGGTGGCACTGGAAATCAGTTCACAGTAAGAAAAGCTCACATGCAGGTTTGGACACAAGCCTGTAATCTTCTGGCCATCAAGCTCCAAGTGGCACCGCC